>CAJNRD030001123.1:21044527-21086529 GCA_905319865.3 Cotesia congregata | reverse complement strand
ATGAGTGTAGCATCGGGATGAGCTTATATCTTTAAAAATGTTAATATTTCACAAAATATTTGTCAAATTGCACTGTACTTTCTTAACTATTAACATTTTTAAAGATATAAGCTCATTCCGATGTTACACTTATCAAGAGCTTTCATTTGAGTACCCACATGCATTTTTGATATATTTTTCATATATACATATGACATATATATAATATATATAAATATATGAAAAAAATTGATGTGGGTAATCAAATGAAAGGTCTTGATGAGTGTAACATCGGGATGAGCTTATATCTTTAAAAACGTCAATAGTTCACAAGATCATAGTTCACTAGGTCATTTCTTAGTTATGTATCTAGAGATAGAGCATTTTAGAATGCAGCCTAAATATTTATCAAAATAAATCAACTATTGGTGAGAATGATATGAAACCTTGAAAAGGTACAAATTCAAATCAAGACCTTTGCAATAGCACAAAATTTTTCTCATTCTCTTAACAATATAGATAAAAATAATAATAATAATAATAATAATAATAATAATACAAACCATATATTCATCTTGATATCCTTGATCAGCTTCAGGTAGGCCAGTTGTAGGATCACAATCCCGTGCGATAAATTTAAGAGTAGCTGGCGTTGACATAACACTAGAATTAATATCCTCTGGATATTGTAATATAGTGTAAGTTGTACCCGGTTCATTGTATGTTAATCTCGGGCAAGGAATTTCCCCAATAATAGTATAACCTTCAGGTGGTTCTATAGCAACACTAACATCCTCCAAAACTAAATCAGACAACGTATTCAAACAATCAAATTGTAGAATAAGAAAATCACCACAAGAGTGTTTAATACACTTGACATTGTACTCAGTTTCAGACTCAGTAAGTTCAAAAGTAGCTGATGATTTAAACAGCGGTGATTTTTTAAGAATCATCATCAATTGCGGAACTTGGGACAATTTTTCAGTGAAATGCTCTTCACGTGACAGCCTCGGCTGAGCCGGTCTTGTAATTAATTTTATCTCCGCAGGATTTGTTTCTTGAATAGTCTGACCAGGTGGAATTTGACTTATATCAAACGGTTGATCCATAGGTGATTGAATATAATTATGTAAAGCGCGTTCTAGACTTGGAATAGACAATTGCGGTGGATGAATGAGCGTAGACAACGATGAAGAATCATCACGTTCTTTAAGAATTTTACAGTAATAGGCAGCACGATCACGTACTTCATCATCAGAATCTAATTGACAGCGTGATAATAAAACAAGTACATTAGGAAGTAAATCCGGACAAACTGCTGCAAAATGAGCAAGCGCAGCCACAGCAGCAGCTCTAACACTGGCGCTTTCAAGAATAACTCGATTGTAAATAAAACGAATGTGCCTAGAAGGATTTTTAGATGTCGGTCCTTCTTGCCCCAAAAGATGCAGAATTCTAACAGCAAGTGAAGTATGCTCACAGTCTTCAATAAATTCACACAAGTGAGCAAGACCAGCTTCTTTAGCTTCAGCATTGCCTTCCATGACTGCAATAATTGTGTCAGCAATAGCCGCCTTATATTCCAGCCCACCTTCATCTCTCAGCATTGCTGATAAAAAGTTCATTAAAACAGAATGCTTCCGAGGGAACTTTTGACACAATGCTCTAATTGCTTGTACCACAACAACTTTAAATTCATCTGAGATTTCTGATACAAATGTTGCTATTTGCTTCATCAAACGATCCACAGAACTTTCAGCTCCTGTTTTTAACAATGTAGTAATCGCCAGAGTTGCTATAGAACGATTTGAATCAGTGATCAAATTTTCAAGGTCTAAATTACAAGCTGTAACAGCAGCTGGATGAGTCATAGCTACTTTATTTAATGTACGTACAGCAGCAAATCTAAGTGCAGCTTTTGGAGAGCCACAGAATAATTGAAGCACGCTTATTGCAGGTGCAATTTCACGAATTCCGCTCTGGCTTAAATTAACCAAAGCATGAGCGGCTTCATAAACAACCATTTCTGATTTATGTCTCAAGCACGCTTCTATAAATTCAAGCAATTCAGTATTTTCATTATTTGTCTCGTCTAATAATTTACAAGCCATTCTTATCAACATACAAGTTGCGTACGGACTTTTTTGGATATTTTTTATTAATTTAGCAACTAATTTTATAACTGCGTGTTTATCTGATTTTCTGGCTTGATATAAAACACCTAGAGCGTGATATTGTACCATAACATTGTCGGAATTAAGTGCCTCTTGGGCTTCATTAGCCCACCTGCGAGCAATATCACCAGAAACATTGCTTAAGTGAAGGGATGATACTAAAGCAGCGCTTGACACTGCTGGGGATTTATCAACAATTGCTTGCTTCATGTATCTTTCAATTGCAGCCAACATTCCACCATCTGTTATGGTACACAAAGCACGTATTGCTGCTGCTCGGTATAAATCCTCTTTGCCAGTCATGTCTTTAGTTAAACTGGACGTTACTATTATTACATCTTCAGCTACTTGGCTTAGCTCTTTTATTCCCAAGTAAACTAAGCGACGTAAAATTACATCTCGGGATTGAAATAATTTTGTCATTGCAAAAAATGCTTCTGTGGCTTCCGTTGTACCTAGCTGCTCGCCTTGGTTTAATAAATACAATATTTTTGTTAGTATGTGAGCACATTTTCGGGGATTTACAGGTGTGTCATTGAATGTTCGAGCTTCTTGGAGCACTGTTGTTTTTTCCAAATTTTGAAAAGGATTTCCACCTCCTAAAAATTGTTATTATTAATATTACATAAAAATTTATGTTTGATAATTTTAATTTTAATTATAATATATTTTAGAGTTCATGCTGAGAGAAATGTCAAACAGACGTGGATTAATTTTTAATATATTTTGTAGGTAATAACTATTTAATAAATAAACTTACCATCTTCCTCTTCTTTTTTATCACGTTTAAAAGCATTCATTTTGGATTTTTTTATGTTAAACAATTATATTTATTATTACTTTTTTTTGTTAATTTAAAAACATTGCCACGTCACCTGAGTGGTACAAATATTCAACATTTAACAGCCCCGACAGCCATTATCGTTGCATTTCAGTTTCTTTCTTTTTTTTTTTTTTTTTTTTATGTCATCAGTTTACTATTGAGGAGTGGGAATTGTTTATCTATTTGAAAGCGTTCGTAGCGCGCTCTATAGTTAGGAAATTGAACAGACCAACTTATCTGCTGCTGAAAATAAAGTCAGCTGTCATTTAACAATTTTTAATTTTATTTAATTAATAAATTTATTCTAAAAAATTACATTTTTAAATTTCTACATGTCAAAATTTTTTTGCACTAATTTATTTCTTAAAACAAATTCTAAAAATTATTAAATATATATCTGCTTCTTTAATTTTCATGCTGCCAAATAGTCTCTAATCTTGGAAATTCAGTTAAAAATTCAAATATCTGAAGAAATAAAAAAGTAATAAACTCTTAAAAGCATAAAAACCTTGTAAAAAATGCGAAAACAATCAAAAAAATTTTTTTGTTTTCAATTTATAAAGAAATCATCAGATTCAGATGTCTGTTGTTTTATCTGTCAAAATTTATTTACAAATATTTTTAAGTTGTTTTAATGAAAAAAAAAATTTTTTCTATGAAATTAATGAAGATAAAATTGATAAATATAATTTGATGGATAGAAAAATATTAACTATTGCAATAATTTTTCATATTATCTCATGGAGTATTTCTTTATACTTGTATTATTATTATTTTAAAAATTATAAGAGTCAATCAAAAAATTCTTGCTTCCTTGAAAACTTTTTTTAAAATACGACAAAAAATAATTATTATAATTATACTTTTCTGGATTAATACCAAATGTCAAATTTATCTAATAAAACTTCAACAGATCCCGAAGAAAAAGTTAAGAAAAAGTTAAGAAAAAAATTATTAAATTCAGACCAACTCCTGGTCATGATCCAAGGTAATTATTTTCATTACTTTAACAATTAATTTTTTTAAAATACTTATAATAATATTTTAAAGGTTCCAACAAACAAATCAATCACTTAGATGCTACGTAATGTATACAGATTTTTATCGATGTGAAAAAATTCTTGGAGAAAATGAAAAAGCTTGTCAATGGTTTAAAGATACTTTTCAAGCTTTGTGTCCAAAAGATTGGATTGAACGATGGGACAGTCTTAGAGCGCTAAATCCTCCCAAATTTTATTGGCATAAAGAGAGAACTCAAGGAAAATTTCCAGGAAGGTCTTATGGAGATTAATATATCTTAAATTAATTCCTTACTAAAATCTAAATAAATAAATAAATAAATAAATAAATAAACATATTTTTTAAAAAAAATATTCAACTTTATTACACACAGGTACAGAACGTGTATTTTTATGAGGTATATATGTCTGATATTAACACTATTCAAAAACACTATTTCTTTCCAACGAGTCTAATTAAGTTGATATTTTACCGTTTCATTTTCGTTTTTTTTTTTTTTTTACTTTCTACTCTTTCTGATTCTAATTATATTGACATTTACGTTGGTTTATAAACTATATATAATACACACGAACGTCTTCTATAAAAGATCTTTTCACATTTTATTAAACAAAAAAAAATATTTTTTAAAATTAATAATCAGCACGTTTCAAAAAAAACTAAAAATGAAATAATAATTAACGTAAAACGAAAGATATTTTTTTTTTTTTATTAATTTCTAAATATTAGTTTATATTTCCACTGAATATAAACCCGGAAAAAAATCCGAAGTTATTTTTTTGTTCCTGAAAAAAACAACTTACCATCCGTAGACAGATGGATGAGTCAGTATCGCCGGATTATCATCAAGTATAAAACTCTCTTCTATAATTAAATTCACTAATGTATCTGAAATAAATTAATTACAGAAAAAAAACCATTAAGTATTAATTATAGGATCAAAAATTAGTAAACAACTAATGAGCTTAATAATTAATTTAAATTGTTCAAATAAAATTCATTAATTACTAAACTAAATAAAAAAGAAGATTTCTAAGAAGTTAAAGTGATTATAAAATAATAATAATATTAATAAATTAAAGATTGTTGATATAATTTAGACTATAGAACCATCTTACGTATCAAAAAATAGTTGAAATCTTGGATAATTGTAGCAATAAATGCTACGTCGTAGACCTATGATTGAGATGAGCATATGTACAAGCGTCGTCCTTACACGTCCCTTTTAATTCAAACGGACACAAAACAGCATTTGGATCCAAATTTCTGTATAAAAGCAATAAAAAAAGACGAGACATGTCCTCAGACCAATAAACAATACAGTAATATTCAAATAAAATTAAATAAATAAATAATGTTATTTGAAATTTTTAATTCAAGTGTATGTAATTTACTCACCTGGTTGGATTTAAAGCTGGTAGAATAGACTCATAAGATTTTACTGGTTGAGATAGTTTAATTTTTTTTTCACATTCTTTCCGTCTAGTTGATAAATTATCTCCCGGTATTTTTGATGAGCTATCAGTAATATTTACACTGGAATTACCACCAGAGGAAGAACTGACTTGAGAAGTTTGTACAGTCGGTTGTATTAACGAAGAAATATTATTAACAGGCGGTGCATTGGTAAACACTGGTAATGTTAAATTATTATCATTATTATTTTCAGTCTTAGGTTCAATGGAATTAATATTATTTTCTTGTGGCATTGGTTCCGGCATTGGATACGATTCTTCAGGTAATGTTGGATCTATTGGAGTCAAACGTGACTCTAGTTCATTAAGATCATCGGGTTTTTCATCTTGTTCGTTTTTGGCAATACACTCCATTTCTATTTGGTTCAATTCGCTCTCTAAATTTGGATAAGATATTGTAAATTCTGAATCAACTGGTAATGATTCTAATTCAATATCTATTATTTCTTGCTTAACAGTTACTTCTGTTTCAATCCCTTCTGGATTTTTATTATTATTATTATTATTATTATTATTATTACTATTATTTATTTCTTTTTCCGGTCTAGAATTTGAAGTACCAGATGTTGTTTCTGTTCTGTCATTCTCAACATTTTCAGTTTTAATAACTATTGTCTCATCATTACCTGATTGACCGTCAACACTTGTTACTGTATTAGTAACATTATTCGAATTTTTTTCATTAGATAAATTCACTTGTGATACATCTGAGTTTAATGGCTCAGTACTATTTTCAATTTTCACTTCCCCTAATTGTTCATTCAATTGATTATTTATTTTTAAATTATACAAATCATCAGTATTACAAGTGTCTTTAGATGACACTGATGATTGATCATCATTAGACTGCTGATCACTATTATTACCAATATCAACCGACCCGGCTTTTTTTCTTAATCGTTTAATACGATTTGCAACTTCTTTCATTGCCTCTCTAGACAACTGATTTCCAACTGGTGGTACTCTAAAACAATTAAAAAAAATTTTAATAAAAAAAAATAATTATATAAATAAATAAATAAATAAAATAATACTGTACTTGTAATCTTTTCCTACAACAATCAATCCCATTTCAGTACAAATGCGAGCATGATTGTTACACTCGTTTCGTCGATCATTAACAATACTTTTATTAGTCATTATTTTACCAGATATACCAGTTAATTTTTCTTGTTGTACTTTCAACCGTTCCTCTGCTAATTTCAACTGAGCTCTCAATCTTTTTACTTGAGTAGACAAATCCAATTGAATTTGACGCTCTGTTTCTAATTCTTGCAAATTTTCAGTTAAAATATTGTACGCATCCAGCTCCATTTGTCTAAAGTAAAAGAAAAATATTAATCAAATATTTATTTAAAATACATATTTAATTATAATAATTAAATATTAATAGGGCAGCCTATGGCGTTAATTTATGTCTACAATTACTTAAATTTTCTTCTTACAAATTTGTTACTTTTTTTTTTGTCATTTTTATTTTTATGTTTACCTACTCGAGTAATTATGAAGGGATTGATGCAATCCGAATATGTTATTTATTTTTTTTTTTTTTTTTGGTTATCTTGTCAATATAAAAATAATTTTAAGAACAATTACTTTGTAAAGATTATAAATGGCTACGGCTGCTGGGTTTGGTTGTTTATAAATAAAAAAAAAATAAAACTTACTTTTTCTCCGTGAATTTACTTTCCATCGTAGTTAATTTACTTTGTTGCTCCTCAGAAGAAAGTAATTTATAATCATCAATAACTATTTTTATTTCAGCATTAATTCTTTCTAATGGGCTCTCTGTTGACTCTGAAGAAGTACCAGTAGCAGTATTTACTGTATCATCTTTAGAAACTTGACTTGAATTGTCAATTAATAATTCCAAATTATTTGTTCTATTATCAGAGTTCAAACTCTCTGAAATCACCACAATACTTGCATCAAATTTATTTTCATCTTCTTCTTCTTCTTCTTCTTCTTCTATTGTCATTTCATTAATTAAATTATTATTATCACAAGTGGGCAAGATTTTTTTATTATAATTGAGCATAACATTGTCATGTTCTTGTTCTTTACTAGTCACTGTTTCTGTAATTCCCGTTACTGTCGCCGTAGTCATCGTCGTCGTCTCTATTGTCACTGGTTGATCAGTCCGCATATTAAGCTGATCAGCAGTTAATATTCTCAAAGTCGGAGCAGCAACTTTTCCCCTCATATTAACCTGATCAGCAGTTAAAATTCTTAAAGTCGGTCCAGCTGCTTTCTCTTGAGGCTTAACAGGTTCTGATTTTTTATCCTGATCCTTTTTAATAACATTTACTTGTCTACGTGATGATACATCAATATCACGAGTATTAGAAATTTGAATAACAAGTTTATCAAATTTATTATTCCCTGATACATCATCAGCAGAAACTATTGGCCAATTAATAACATTTGAATTAGTTTTAACGACAGGAGATTCTGTAATACTAGCTATAATATTTGGATCAACTTTTTGTTCTACAGTCATAAATGACTCAGTTACAAAATCATTCATATATTCAAACGAATCACTACTAGCTGTTGTTCCAGTAGCTTCAGTTATTTCATCAGATGATTTAATATTTACATTAACATTTTGAGCAATAGTTTCATCTGTTCTCTCATCATTCAAATTATCATTAGCTTTACGTATTAAATTAACTTTTCTATTTGTTTTAGGAATGATCTTCAAGATTTCTTGGCTACAATTGGCTAATACTTTCAGTCGACTTTCCTCTCTTTTCGATGATAATTCACTATTACTATTAGTATTTGAAATATCATTGTTGATACTAAAACTAATTGATTTATCGGCAGATAAAGTCTTGGCACTGACACTGGTACTGGCAGCATTAACAGAAGAAGCACTTATTTTTTCAACTCCAGGTTTAATTACTTTCTTCGGTAGACTCTTAGTGATATTTGGAATTGCCTCTGTAGGTTTAACAGCAGAGTTTGGCTTGTCTGGAATTCGTTTACGCTTATCATTAGTTATACTTTTTTCCAACTCAGCAGCTCGTTGTTTAAGACGTCGATATTCTTCTAACTTATCGGGTGGCATATGACGCATAGCCTGGAAATATTTAAATTATTATTAACCATATCAATGGTCTAATTAGCAATTAACTCCTTATTTTTTAGAGGGTGATTTTTTAACATTTTGATATAGCAATAGTCTAATTATAAATTATTTGAATGATCTAAACCAAAATATTGTACCTCCATTAGATATTAAATTGTTTTTTAGAGTGATAATACATTTTGAATTAATTGTTTTTCTGTACAAATGGAAGATTTTCTAAAAATGAAGTTAGACAATTTGCTAATTAAAACGTCGATATATTAAAAATGAAAATATTATATTTACCTGGGGTGTTTTACTGAAATCTGATGAATTAGTAGTTGCAGTTGATTTAGATGCACTCGATTCTGTTTTTTCTCTCTGAGATCGTAACATGTCCTCAAGTCTCTTTTCAAAGTCTTCAGGTACAGTCAAAGGATTAGTAGATTTAGTAGCAGGAATTTTGAAATTAGATCTAGATGCTGATGCTAATTGCTCAAACTCAGAATCAGTATCTGAATCTTCCCCAAGATTTATCACCATTCGTTGTATTTTCTTTGTTGACGTTATCTTTGAAGTCAATGAGTCAATTGGATCGTTTGTCTTATTAGCCGTATTAATATTATTATTATTAACAGGATTTGACTGTGGCACTAATGTTGGTACTTTCTTTTTATTTTGAACAAACTTTTGCGGAACAACCGGATCAATTGTGCTTTGAATAGCTTCAGGAACTCTTTCAGTAGGTTTTATTGATTTTTTAATTATTTTTTTAGGTGGTCCTAGAGAATCTGCTGAAATTGGGCGTTTTTTATTATTAGCTGTAATTCCTGATGAAGTTGATGGAATACTATCAGATGGTGTAATAGTCTTTGAAATTGCTGATTTTTGTACGTTATTTTTAACAATTGGTACATTATTTGTCGCAGATTCTGTAGATTCTTTAGAATTAGAATCTTTATTATTAGAACCGGATGGCTTAAGCCGTTTAGATAACGACGCAAGTGCTAGCGCACGAAGTTCTTCTTCTTCGAAACTCGATCTTCGTTTATTGTCATTTGGTTCGCTAGTACTTGCCAAAGATTCTGGTTTTTTTATATTTTTTACCTTCGACACTTTACCCAACAAACTATCTTTTTTTTGCTTCAAAATTTGATCAGTTTTACCATTATTGTCTAATTTATTCGTAATTGTAGAAAGCTCTTTTATTGATTCAGATTTTCCAGTCTCTTCATTTATTCTATCAGTTTTTTGTTCTTTCTTATTAATATTTTTATCCGTCAAACTTTTCTTTTTATTACAAGTTACTTTTGAATTTTTATTAATAGTAACAGTAGTAGTAGTTATTTTTTTGGAAGGAGTTTTAGGCCGTCCAGGTTTTCTTTTAATCTGATCAGATGATGATGATGGTGTTACAGATTCTTTTTCCGTAACATTATTCGATGAATCATCAGGAATTATATTAGAACAAATAGTAGTAGAATCATCAATAGAACTATCAAAAGCTTCAGCAGAAATAGAAGCTAATGATTTTTTAACCGGCTGTGGAATTTTAATAGGTTTAAATGTTGTATTAGTTTTAACAGATTGATTATTAATATCAACAGGTTTCATTTCTGCACTTTTAAATACTTTAACTGGATTATCGACTTTTTTTAATGGCAATGTCTTTTGCAAATGTTTATTTATCCTCAAAATAGGAGCTGGTACCAATTTGTTGGTAACATTAACTGTATTAACTTCATTTTCACGAATAATAGGTCCATAATCTTCTTCAAGATCTCGAAGAACTTCATCGTACAATGCATCTTTTTTTGCAGCACCACGAGCAGAAGAACTAACAACTGTTTCTTTTAATTTAACTTGTTCTGTCGGTTCTAATACTTTATTATTATTATTAGATAAATTTTTATTACTTAGCATAGAATTATTTAATTGTTCTAATGGTGATACATTTAAAGAAGATAGATGTTGGCTTCCATATAACGTTGAAATATTATTTAACTCAACATTATTAAGAGGCATATGTACAGAGGGCGTTGGATTCACATTATAATGCATAAAATTTGCAGTATTAGGTAAATAATAAGACTTACTAGAATCAGAAATTGAATAATTATCATACTGATTGCTTTTCGGTGAGGCTAATTTAGTAGCTGGAATATCAGACGGCGAATAAGGAGCTTCCAGATCAAGCATTTCTTGATGTTTATTATCTTCTAATAAATCGGTAGATAAATATGAGTCTCCAAAAGTATCTTCTACTTCATCTGTCGGCGAATAAGGAGAATAAGCTTGTGAATTTATTTTCTCTCGCTCTACATCGGAATCCAATTCCATATCAGCAACATCACTTCCTTTGTTGTAATGAACAGAAGAAGCTCCGGGAGAATATGCACTATTTTCTTCAATGTTTTCAATCACATCATTTAAAAGACTGTCATTGTACGTAGCTTCATCTTTAATAACTTTATCCCGTTTTTTTATAAATAATCCTTTATTCTTACATTTGTTCATCACTGCTGTCTTAAGTGCTTGAGCACGTAATTGTAATTCTTCAACATTATGATCACTGCCATTGAAAGGAACAGTTTGTGTATTATCAGAATCGGTCCAATTGTTATCATTATTATTACTATTTCGTTGTTGTTCGTCTTCATCTTGTCTAGATTGTTGGGTATCTAAAGCAAGACGTCTTAAAGTATCAAGATCTTCATCATCTAAGTTCTCTATTTTTATTGATTCATTACTAATATCTTTACTATTATTATTATCAGCTCCTTTAAAGTCTGAGTGCAATTTAGTCATATTATTTAATTTTTCCTTCAATGAAGATTCTTTGTAACGATTTTGTCTCGCTGGAATTACCGCTGTAGTATCATACTCTTTAACTTTTTTAAGTAACGAGGAAGTATAAGCTTCATCATGACGCTTATTTTGATACGGAGTTTTGTGGGAACAGTGTTTAGTGGGTACTGACGAAGACGTTGATGGTTTTCCAGGAGGCAAAAATTTACGAGGTGATCTTCGCCGTGAAGATGGCGACCGTGGATTTTCGGGAGGTGATCTATGTGATCTCACAGGCGAACTGTAATGCTGTCTCGTAGATTTTTGCGACCGTGATTGATGATTTGTTGTTGTTATTGTTATTGTTTTGCGGACATCATTGTAAATAATAGGAGCTGATGCATAAGTCATGGGTTGTGTTGAAAGGAAGCTCTTATCATCTGGACGAAAATCACTAACCACATCAGATTCTAAATCATCTATTGTTAACATTCTTGGTCCGGCTTTTTTTTTCTTCTTTTTTTTACGTCTCTTTTTTTGACCTGTTTTAATTTCAATTTGATGAGAAGATCCTGGTACACTGACATATTCAATTTCTTCACCACTAGATATTGGTGTGAGTCCATTTTTTGAGTCTTCTTGATTTATTAGTGTCCTATGCTCTGTTCCAATAAATCCATTTGAGAATTTACGATTCTCTTTTCCCCAAGCTGCATCTTAAGAAAGAATAAAATATAAAAATAGTATATTAACAATAATCCTAACTAGCAACCTTGCAGTCACTATGTGACTGCCGTAACTTATGAAATATAAATAAATAAAATTTTGCTTTATTAAATAATGACTTTAGTTAAATTGTATAAGCTCATCCTGATGTTACATTCATCAAGAGCTTTCATTTGAGTACCCACATGCATTTTTAATATATTTTTCATATATACATATATGTAATAAATATAAATATATAAGATATATGAAAAATTCGTGTGGGTATTCAAATGAAAGGTCTCGATGAGTGGAACATCGGAATGAGCTTATATATATATTTAAAAATGTCAATAGTTCTCAAGATACAATGTCATTTCTTAATTATGTTTCTAGAGATAGAGCATTTTCGAATGCAGCCTAATATTTTATTTCTAATAAATAAATAATAAATAAATAAAAAAAAACCGATTTCATCATGCGACTCTCGTGTACACAAAATTTTTCTTATTCTCTTAATTATATAGATTAGAATTAAAATAATAATTTTTGAGGTTGTTTTTCTTTGTGTGCCAAAAATTTTTTTGCGATTTAAAATTCAAGTTCAAAAGCACAAATTCATTTTTATAAATAAGTCTGAAACAATTGTATCAAAAGCAATTAGAATATTAATAGATAAAAAAAAATTACGGTTGTACCTGAAGCGTCCATTTCGGCTCTTCTCATTGAAAACATGTTATTTATTGTGTTTCAATTTTTTAAATATTTTATAAATCAATCTAAATTCTACGATACAAATCAATAAATCTAAATTTTGTTTTACTTAATAAATTAAATATAGTTAAATTTAATTTACTAAAATTAATTTCCACGTGTTAATGTTAGAACAGTAAGACTATATAATAACTTTTTGGAATTGCTCGCAGAGACGCTACTTGTGTTTACACAAAAGCGACACAATGATAAAGAAAATGCTGATGCGTAGAAGAATGTAAAAAAATTCTTTTGCGATGACGTCATAAGTATTTCACTGATAATTTTTCTAAATTTTTTTTTTTTTTGTTTCTTTTCAATCGATACAGTAGTAATTTTTTCAACAGACAAATTATAGATTCAACAAGACAATTTACTTATTATGAATCTTTTAAAATAAATTAAATATTTTTTAATAAATTTAATTATTGTAAATTACTTCAATGGTACAATAATAAAGAAAGTTAAATTTCAATGTTTAAAAAAGTATCATATAGATTTTTAGATAACCAGAAATCTACAGTGTTGTATATATATATATATATATATATATATATATATAATAATAATAAAATATATCAATTTTCAATACTTTGTGTAACTGCAGCAAAAGTAGGTAACTGATATCTACATTATTTAATCATTGCGTGTTTATAACTCAGTTTTTTTTTTCTTATCTCAATCTCAAATATTTTCTTATTAATTTATTCTGTATTGAAAATACTGACGATAAAATTAAAAAAAAAACCTGTCAGTGCAGATGATTTTAAAAGTTGAGTTACTGATAATAAAAAAAAATGTGTTTATTTAAAAATTAATTAATTATTCCGCAAAATGTTGTTTAATTAAATATGCATAATTAATCAGCATGGTATATAATTAAATACTTTAATGTAAATATATGGGGCATTCCATGCCAAATCGACCACTTTTGACACCGATCCTTTTCGATTTTTCTGAAATTTTGGTATCTTTCTCTACCCTATTGAAAACAATTTTCAGAATTTTTTCAAATTTTTTTTACCCAATCAAAAAAATTACGAGTTATTACAAAAACAGCTTTTCTTTGTTAAATAACCATAACTTTTTTGAAAATTGACTTTTGGAATGTTTTTTTTTTTTTGAAATTTTTGTCTTTAAATGTACTTTAAAAAAAAAAAATAAAAATAATAATTCGGATTCATATTCAATGTTTTTTTTTAAAGTACATTTAAAAACACATTGAATATCAATCCGAATTATTATTTTTTTTTTTTAAAGTACATTTAAAGACAAAAATTTAAAAAAAAAAACATCCCAAAAAGTCAATTTTCAAAAAAGTTATAGTTATTGAACAAAAAAAAAGCTGTTTTCTTGTAATAATTCGTAACTTTTTTTTGGTTGGGTAAAAAAATTTGAAAAAATTCTGAAAATTGTTTTCAATTAGGTAGAGAAAGATACCAAAATTTCAGAAAAATCGAAAAGGGTCGGCGTCAAAAGTGGTCAATTTGGCATGGAATGCCCCATATATATTGGATCTATATACAAGTGTGTGTTATAAACCAATAATTATATTGATAAATTTTAAAAAGATAATAAAAATAATGAAAAATTACCTCGTTTATCATTCATGTTGTTTTTCAATTTAATTTTACGTGATCTTGATTTTTTTTTTCTATGGTTGTTTATACTGAGATCCTCTGACGAGCTCACATCTTCCAATGAAATTTCACCTTCTTCTTTTTCATCCATTCCTCCTAAAAATTCATATGATACAAAGAGATTTTTTTATCCAGATATAACCTAATTATTAAACTCTCTGAATTCGAATAAATAATAACTCAAAAAAATGTTTCTATTACAAGAATTAATTTTGCATTTAATAAAAAGAAAATAAAACTAAACCACGTTTAGAACATTACGTCAAATCACGAGTTTTCATTACAATGCTGTCTATCTGAATAATTGACAACACCAAGGTTAATTAATATTTAATTATAAAATTGTAATAATTAATTTGTACCTGAATTATTTTAAAGATTAAAATATTTTTATGTGCACAGAACACAATAATAGAAAATGTTCAAGAAATAAATAAATAAATAATTAAGTACTCACAATGTGTAGTTTATTCAATTCACGCAGCTTGCGCTCTTGCACAATAAAACGCCATTTTGTATAATTTTGTACAGTATATATTCTGTGAAATGTACAGTATATTTTTAAGAGTGACATTTAAGATGAAAATGAAGTTAGCTGACATTTAAAAATTTTTAGAATTTTTTTTTTTTTGAAAAAATGATTAGGAAAAAATAAAGAAAAATTTCACTTGTAAAAAACTTTAAAAACTGTATTTACTAATTTACTATTACTGTAAATTTACTATTATTAAAATTATTTTTAAGTCAAAAATTAATAATAATAATCAAAATTTTATTATTATTAATAATAAAAAATTAAGTTAGCCGACCTCTAAAAAATTTTATGATTTTTTTTTATTAAAAAATTATCACAAAAAAATAAAAAAAAAAATTTTTTTATTTGTTAAAAACTTCAAAAACTATAAGTGAAATTTTTTAAAAATATTTTTTAGTTATAATTTAATAAATTAAGCAAAATAAAAAAATCAAAAATGTCAACTAACTTTATTATTATAAAATTTCATTTGTAAAAAATTTGAAAAACTAAACTTGTTTTAAAATTATTTTTTAATTCTAATAAATGAAAATTAAATTAGCCGACATCTGAAAATTTTTATAATTATTTTTATTGAAAAAATTGTTAATATAAAATTAAAATAAAAAATTGCATATGCAGAAAATTTGAAAAATTATACGTGCAATTTTTTTTCAAGTATTTTTTTACTTACAATTTAATTGTTAAAAAAAATCGAAAAATTTTTGAACGTCGGCTAACTTGTATCATTTCTAATAAAGTGATTAAAAAAAGGATCAAAAAATTAAAAATGTCGGCTAACTTTATTATTATTATCATTTAAGTACAATTTTCATAAAGATACAAAATTTTGCCGCAATCTAGAGCAGCAGCCAATGAGAGCTCGCCGCGATCTTCTTGAATCGCGACACTTTCATGAGTACTCACTGAATTAATAAAGTACGTAAGAGAAAAAGGGGGCGAGATAGAGACAAAAAAAGTTATTTAACCGGAAATGGCGGAGCGTGATTGATTTAATAAAATAAAATCAGCGATGAGGTGTGTGTGTTATCGCAAGTCCCCGGGCACTCTCAAAGTTGCATGATAATGTCATCGAGCACATGGAGGAGATTATTGATTATCTATTGCAACAATGATAATGTTATTATATTATTAAATAGTGTAATCTGGGAAATATGATACTAAGAGTGCCGCAATTTATATTGTCGCGCTGACAGTGCGTTGGTCGTTGGTTGCTAACAGTAATACAGAGTTATATACAGACTAAGATTTTTACTCATTATCTGGAGATGGTGATCATCAAGACAAGCTGTGATCTGTGATGTGTGATGATTGTCTATGAACACGTAGTACATAAGGGTGGAGATTTATTTCTCAGGAGGAAACATAAATAGCCGTTTGGTTGGATTGAGACTCCAGAGAAAGAAGATTGTTGTGGATCCTCGTGGGGGTTTTGAGACAGCGCCATGGATATTACTCTTTTTTTCTTGGTTTAGTTTAACGACCGCCCCCGTGTCCATGCAGCGAAAGTGATGAGAGAGTGATTGTGCGACGAGGTTCGAGGAACTTGACAAAAGTTGTTAAATAAAGTGAGATTTACTGCTAGTGCCTAGTTTTATTGTCTATTAAAAATTATAAATATTATATGAAAATTAAGTTAGCAGATATTTAATAAATAAATTACTCCATAAAAAAATAAGAAAAAAAAAAATGGACATTTAAAAATTTTAATAAATAAAAAATGCAATTTTTTTAAAATAATTTTTCGGAACAAATTTTTTTGTTAAATAAAATTAAAAAATAGTCAAGTGACAGCTAACTTTAATATCATAAATATTATTATTATTATTATTATTATTATTGTAGATAATAGATAATGAAATTATTAATAGATATTGATAATAACTTGACATCTTAGCAACTAACATCCTACACCATAAATTCACATTTTAAATTTAATAATAAATAATAATAATATTAATAGTGGTAGACAATAAATAAATAAACGATAAAATATTAAATAAAAATTATGAAAATTAAATTAGCTGATATTTAATAAATTTTAGAATTTTTTTAAATAAATTAGTGCAAAAAAAAATTATAAAAAAAAAATTGACATGTAGAAAATTAAAAAAATTAAAAATGCAATTTTTTGGAAGAAATTTTTTTTGTTAAATATTAAAAATTGTGTAATTAGGTAAAAATTAGAGCGTAGAGTGTTGACAATAAATAACTAAACGTCAAGATGGATGAATGTATGCTGAATGATTTGTTGGAGTGCTCCGTTTGTTTGGAGAGGTTGGACACCTCAAGCAAAGTCCTGCCATGTCAGCACACCTTTTGTAAAAAATGTCTCGAGGAAATAGTCAGTACTCATCGAGAATTGAGATGCCCGGAGTGTCGTGTTCTGGTGGAGGCAAAAGTAGACGATTTACCGCCAAATGTTCTGCTGATGAGAATACTGGAGGGAATGAGAAACGCGACTCCAAAAAGTGGAAAGCTGTACTCGAGAATTACTCCAGGACCGCAGAGACTTTTTGGCGGTCATCAGGTGACACCGACGCCTGCTGCTGTCACCACGACCATGGCACCAGTTGTTCTCGCAGCTGATCCCGCTAGACACGCTAACGCCTCGGCTAAGCAGGTGCATCTTCACAACCAACCCTACGGAAGGGCTATTTATGATTACATCTCCAAAGTCCCTGGGTAATTTAAATTTTAAATATACTTTCATGTTTATTTTTAGTATTGGGTGTAAAGTTTGTTTTTACTGACTTTGAAAATTTTTTTTTCAGGGATTTGAGCTTTAAAAAGGGAGATATTGTGATTTTAAGAAAGAAAATTGATAATAATTGGTACTTTGGCGAGTGTGGAAATAATCATGGTGTCTTTCCGCTTTCTTATGTCCAGGTAATGACCTCATATAATTATATTTATGTTATTTGTAGCGTCGTTTTATTTTTAAGGTATAAATAATTGGTTTTATTTATTATTTATCAGGTGATGACTCCTCTGCCTCCACATGTTCCACAGTGTAAGGCCTTGTACGATTTTAGAATGACTAATGACGAAGAGGATGGATGTCTTACATTCAACAAAGTAAGTTTAATATTTTTATTTTTATTTTTTTATAGTTAATAAAACCATTGATCCGGTGAGGTATAATTGTAATTTCCTTTTTCAATTACTTTATGTCTTATTAGGCAATTTCCTGATCTTTGTTTCTTATTTTATATGGTATTGTTGGACAAATAACTACTGAGTACAACAATACATACTTATGTCATTATTTTAAAAGCAAGAATGGAAATTTTTTGTTTTATTAATAAAGAAAACTGGTGACTTTAATAAACATTGATATATTGATATATTTTGATATATTTTTCATGAATATATGAATACAAATAACCAATCGCTGCTTATATTTTTATTTTTTTTATTTTATCTTCCTAAATCACTCTTAAATATAAAGTTCAGAAAATGATATAAATAATTATTTATTTTTTTCTTTTAGAATTAAATATTTTGTAATTAAAAACTAACAACCTCGACTATCGTGACTTGTGAACTATAAATAAAATTTTGCTTTATTAATTAATGACTTTTGATAAGTTGCACTGTACTTTCTTAAATATTGACGTTTTTAAAGATATAAGGTCATCCCGATGTTACACTCATCAAAAGCTTTCATTTGAGTACCCACATGCATTTTGATATATTTTTCATGTATACATATATATATATATATATATAAATATATTCATTCAATGTCATTCCTTAATTATTGATATTTTTTAAGATATAAACTCATTTCGATGCTACATTCATCGAGACCTTTCATTTAAGTACCCACATGGCATTTATTATATATTTTACATATATGATATTTATGAAATATATATAATATATAAAATATATGAAAAATTGATGTGGGTACTCAAATGAAAGGTCTTGATGAGTGTAATGTCGGGGTGAGCTTATATCTTAAAAACTGTCAATAGTTCTCAAGATACAAGGTCATTTTTTAATTATGTATCTAGAGATAGAGCATTTTCAAATGCAGCCTGAATGCTTATCATAATAAATTAACTCTCTTACAAAAATTTCTCTTATTCTCTTAATAATATAGATTATTTTTATTAAAGGGTGAAGTGATAAGTGTTATAAGAAGAGTAGACGAGAATTGGGCAGAAGGAAAATTGCTGGACCGTATTGGAATATTTCCATTGGCATTTGTCGAATTGAACAGCGTAGCTCGGGCTCTGATGAAGTTATCGACCAACGTCCAACCCGGACCATCAAGAGTAGCGCCTCCAACTCCGACAAACGAAGAGACAACACCATTGATCCCAACAGACCATACCAGAAATGTCCAGACGACCAGCAGCCAGCCTCAGCGACCACAAACAGCCCCAGCAGCAGTACTGCCCGTCTCAGACTCAAGTTCCACAGTATCTTCGGGTGGCAGCTCAACAACCACAACTCCAAACACACCAAACAGTTCAACGACCTCCAGCAGTTCAAGCACGGCGCCAAGCAGTCCCAGCAGTCCAGCGACTTCCCCACCAGCAGTCGGAGGCAGACACACCGCTAAGCGTCACAGTTTCACGGCAGTAAATGCCGGTCATCACCCTCATCCTCATCACAGACACAGCGCGGAGATTCTCAGCCCACCAGCTGCAGAAGCAAATGTCAGCGGGAGCAGCAACAACGCTGGCAGCACCTCTGAGCCTTTTTCAGCCTCGCAACCCACCTCAGGAACTCAAGAACACAATTTACGTCATCGCAGAAGCGGAAGCAGTGACCTTGTTCTCTCCCAGCCCTCTTCCAGCTTACCCGCTAATTCAACGACAAATCTGCCTGCTGCCTATGTCGCGCTCTACCCTTACAAGCCTCAGAAGGCTGACGAACTCGAGCTACGCAAGGGTGGGATCTACATGGTGACCGAACGCTGTCAGGATGGTTGGTTCAAGGGAACGTCGAATCGCACACAAAAATGCGGAGTTTTTCCGGGGAATTATGTGACACCTGCTAAATGCCAGCGAGGAATTTGCCGGGTCACTTTGACCACCACGCACCAGACTGCGACGCTGATAACTGCCCAGGCTTCTAATGATTCACGAATGACCATTAGTTACGCGAAGAACAAAGGCGCCACTGCACAGCCGTACAGTCCGCGGTCTCTTCCGCCTCCGGAGTTACCACCACGTGCTATTAGTCCCTCACCGGCTGTTTCTGCGTCTTGGCATGGCCAAGGACAAGCACAGGGACAAAGTCCTCCACGGCTAGCTGAGCAAGCTGCTGCTAATCCACTTGGCCGAAGTCACAGTGCTGTTATGACTCCAAATATCGGTTTGTTAATAATTTATTCTTGATAAGGATATTTTTAGACAGCTACCTACTTTTTTAAATAAATTCAATAACCTTTTAATGTCATAGTAATTATGTTATCAGTTGAGGGGTAAATTTCATTGAAAGTTTAATAAAAAAGTAGGAAATGTCTTTGGTAATTATTTACAAGTGGGGTTTACTCTATTTTTGGTCATATCTAGGTGAAATAATAACATTTTTTAATTTTTTTTCATTCTGCTTGTTTTTACGGCGCTTTTATAATAAAAAATGTCGTGAAAGAAAAAAATTTCGATAACTTTGTTGCCTTCAAAAGTTGGAAAAAATTTTGGTAAAAACACGAATTATTACTGCTTATTTTTTTATGTATTTTTCAAAAAAAAATATATCAAAATCAAATAGAAATTTCGTTCAAAAAAATAAAAATTAAAATGGTGAACCCCACTTGTAAATAATTACCATATCTTTTAATTTTATAATTAAAAATTAATCTTGAATTTTATTACAGCTTCACCGGGTAAAACAATGCTGTCACCACCTTCAAGTGTAATTTCACCCGGGACTACCAGCTCTGACATGAACCGAAGCCCAAGCAATACTCTTCGTGTAACTGGTGGAGTAACACCTCCTCCAAATGTCTCAGTTGCCGCGGCTGCTGCTGCAGCTACTAGTGCTACCGTTTCCAAGTCTAGCGAAAAAGTAAAGGTTCTAAATCGTTCATTTTTTAAATAATAATTATTATCATATAAAAGTAATTTAATATTAAATTAAATTTCTAAATAATTATTTCAGCCAAAAGAGAAAAAAGAGAAAGGCGTGTCATTAATGCGTCGTTTAACAAACATTAAAAAATCAAAATCACCTCCGCCGGCAACGTACTCAATGGACAATCCTGTCTTTGAAGACGGGAATTTCGTGGCTTCCTCAGACGCCGTACACGTACGGTATGAATGACTTTCTTTATTACATTACTTTATATATAAAAAATTTTATCGTATTAGTTTCACATGATTGCGCTTGTATTTAATGTTCCAACAAAATATGCAATATTCAGCACGTTGTGTCTAGAGTTTTGTTTGTTTGTTTTAATCACAACTAAGCATTATTATGATTTATGATTATTAAATGCCATGTTAGTACTTTAATACGACTAACGCCTAAACTGGATAATTGCATTATCGAATAATAAAAAGGTAAATATTTGTGACTTGTGACATGTATGAATATTGAAAAATTAGATCGGGATCATGCCCGAGCCAATTATTAGAAATCGGAACGAATCAAGAGAGAACGAGTCCAAGCAATCAGCAGCGAATGTATCCAGGAACTGTTCAAGGTACATTAACAACATCACAAAGGGCTAAACCCAAGGAAAGGCCCTCACTGCCCATTACCTTTCTACCGAGGTTAGTTAATGCTCGCTGAATTAATATTAAATTTATTTATTTATTTAGAAAACGCCAATTGGCAATATACATCCATGGAATTACAATATAAAGAAATTATATAATTTCGACGGTCTAATTAGCAATTGGTCTAACTCCTTATTTTTTGGAGGGTGAATTTTTAACATTTTGATTTAGCAATAGTCTAATTTTTATTTTTTAGAAATAGAAATTTGAGAATTTTTTCTAAAATGTTGTTAGAAAATTTGCTAATTAAAACGTCCGTTTATAATTTCGAAAGAAAATAACAATTTCACATTTTAAAGATTTGCAAAAATATTACAGTTTATCCAGTGAGATTTATCAAGATTCTAAGGAGAGATAATTAATTTATTTAATTAAATTGATGAGTCTGATTAATTAAACCCCAAAAAGAGCTTCTTGGCCATGTTTAAATTGATAAATAAATAATTTATTTCTTCACTAATGATAATGATAGTTATAAAAATAATTAAATTGAATGCATGCATGTAATGAGCTTGTGCTCTGATTGCACCTAAAAGCGCTTGTCTATGTAATTTTGTAAATAAAATTTAATTAGCCAACAAAACGACATGTATAATATTATTTTTGTTGTTTTTTTGACTTTGATTGAAGTTGAAATAAATTTTGATAGATCCGGAGAAGCCGGGGTTATTGCAGCGGGAAATCATCATCGCAAAAGCAACTCCCTGGACGCTGGAATGGGAAAGCAAAGCAAACAGCAACCGACGATGCGTGAACGGTAACTTTGAATCTTTGCCTTTACCTTTGACTTTGCATTAAGTTCTATTAGTACAGTAAATAATTAACTCTGGTTTATTTACTCCATTTTCATTTACTTGTTTGTAATTTATTTATTTATTTATTTATTTTATTGTTGATACAGAGAACGAGTAAACAGATTCCGGTGCATCGTACCCTATCCACCGAACAGCGAGTTCGAGCTAGAACTCAGGATCGGTGATATTATTTACGTACACAAGAAACGTGATGATGGTTGGTACAAAGGTACTCAGCAACGTACTGGCCGCACTGGACTATTTCCAGCGAGCTTCGTTGAAGCTTTCTGAGATACAACGCAAGGTCGTCTTGTCTTAGAGACTTGCATTTGAATCAAGCCGTTCTAAGAAGAGACAACCTAAAAAATACATGTCGTTCATTTTTTTTATTTAATTTTATTTTTGTTTTTTTTTTTTAATGATTTTTTTTTTTATCACTAGTTCCCTTTTATTGCTAGTGACTAATTATTAGGGAGAATAAATGATAGCATCACAATTGACTGAGATACTGCCATGGCAAAAATAAAGTATAAAGTTTAACTAGTAAGCGAAACGAGAAACTAGATATTATTGACTCGTGTATGCTGAACTCGCGTGCAATGTATTATAACTGCCATCGGTGTAGCGAAAGTTTTTTTCCGGTTGTTTTTTATAAAAAAAAAAAAAGTAAATTTCATTAATAGCTGTAACACTAATAATAATAATAATAATAATTATGATTATGATTATTATTACTATAAAATAATTTTAAGCTGTTAGACGTTTACTCAGCAATTTTTTAATGTAATATTGTAGCTTAAAGTTGCTGAATTAATTGCTGAGTTAGACAAAAAAATTAATTATAATAATATACCACGTAAAACGTTGGTTTTGGATGTTTGAAATAATATTTACCGATAAGACTAATTTCATTGAGACTTATAAATGCCATTTGTATAGTTAGAACTTTAGATAACTAAATAACTCGCTTATTTTATCATCACGTTTCTTCTTACTCATATTTACGTAGAAATTGACTGAAATAATTTTATTGTTTTACATATTTTTAAACAAGTCTTTGGTATTAATTTTTTCTAATGCTTTTTATTTAAATGTACTCTAGCAGTTTCCGTGACTTTTATTTTTAATTTTTTTTTTTTGAGTCTATAATAAATATTTCTTATTTGCGTCCTGTTATTAGATAATAGGACAAGTTTTTATAAATTTTTTATCTTTTTTTTACTTTTAAAATAATGGAGAAAATTGAGTGTCAGCACAGATAGAGTAAACATATGTTTTTTTTTTTAAAGTGCTTCCAATTTTTTTATTCAGTATTCGCATAAAATTTTATTATTATATTTTTTTGACCACAAATTCGCAAGCAAGCACAAAATTTTATTTATTTTTGGAATAAATACGAATAGCGTACTTATAACTTTAGAGTTCTATTTATATTTTTATTATTACTATTATTGTCATTATTATTGAGGACAGTAGTAATAATAATGGTAATAAATATAAAAAAAAAATGAACGTTAGCACAAATGACGTATACGTTAAAATAAATAGATAATAACAATAGCATAATAACATTTAATAATTCACCACTTGTACCTAATGATTTTTTCTCAGCTCCCGATAAGTCTTTACTCAAAGTCGATCAATTATTTTTTATAATCATAATTAATTTTAATAATAACTCTTTAAATCTAAAGATTTTTCTTCTCTTATAAAAAAAAAAAAAAAATTGTCATTTTATTCATTAGTAACAAATGTTTACAAAGACGTTTTTAAAAACGTAAAAATTTTGTGTTCATATTTAAGAATAAGATAAGTAATAAAATAAAAACAAGCACAAGATATTTATAATTAATAATTATAAATTAAAAATAATTTTTAAAAACCGTTTCTAAGTCTTATTCTATACTAGGGCACCAATCTTAATCTTCGCACAATGTCAAATGTAACTTAACTTAATCATGACGAACTTTGTAATCTTCAATTGCACTAATTATCACTGACTACGAAATGTCTTTTTATCATCTAACAATGACCACTTGATACGCTTTTTTTTTATTAATTATAATTTTTAATTTTAATAACTATGAATTGTTACTATTTTATTATTTATGTTGTATTATTTAAAATATTTATACTCATTTTTTATAACTTGTTAATGAGATAAATCACGTATTATAAAAATAGTTTATAATAATAATAACAGTGGCAAAAATGAGTAATCGTGTAAGATATTAAGTCCTGGCAGTTGAATATTTTTTTTTTACTATGTTTTCTATTGAAATACATAAAACTATTGTTTATAGTCATAGGATGCCTTGTAATGACGAATATTGTAATTATTTAATTGTCTTGGTGTACAATTTTAGCGGTGCCCCGATTCCATTGTTATGATTCGTACCAAAAATAAATAATCAGTTGAATTTATTTGATTAATTAAAATATAAAAATTGTCATGCAGATTGTAGGGAAAATATCTTGTCAATAGACTAGCATTAATCAGTATAAATAAATAATTAATTATTACAATTGTAGCTATGGATATTTTTATGTTGTTTATTATTTAACGAAATCGATAATCTATATCAGGATGAATATCAATAGTAATCAGTTTAAAAGTTTTGTGTAAATTAAATTGGTGATTTTATATCTTATTTGGCTGTTTTTTTTGTTTATTAACATTGTATTAATTAATATATTTACTCATAAATATCGTCGTAAAGACTAAAATAATCACAGATTAAATTTCCAAGTGGAAGAAAAAAAAACAGACATGCGGATGATTAACTATATGATTAATTGCTAATTGTAATCACTGAAAAAAAGATAATAAATACTTAAACAATATCTCAAACTATAAAAGCAAAAAAAAATCTGAATGTTTTGACTAATGTAATTAAAAACTCGTAATGTCTAGTGAATGTAATAAAGATGAGAATGCGAGAGAAAAATAATTGGTTTGTTTTTTGACCTTTTTTGTAAATAATTTTATTTACATCTGTTCTTTATTTTTTTTTATATTAGGAAACTTTATAAAAAATCTTGCTATTGCATAAATCTTCATTAAAAAGTTCTTCAATAGTTAAAATAAGTTTAATGCCGTGACTCTTGAATTATGAATAAATAAAATTTTGTTTTTATTAAATAATGACTTTTGTTAAATTGCACTGTACTTTCTTAAATATTGACCTTTCTAAAGATATAAGCTCATCCCGATGTTACACTCGTCAAGAACTTTCATTTGAGTACCCACATGCATTTTGATATATTTTTCATATATACATATATATAATATATATAAAATATATGAAAAATAGATGTGGGTACTCAAATAAAGGGTCTCGATGAATGTAACGCCGGGGTGAGCTTATATCTTTAAAAATGTCAGTATTTAACAAGATATTTGTTAAATTGCACTGTACTTTCTTAACTATTGACGTTTTTAAAGATATAAGCTCATCTTAATGTTACACTCATCAAGAGCTTTCATTTGAGTACCTACATGCATTTTGATATATTTTTCATATATACATACATATAATATATATAAAATATATGAAAAATTGATGTGGGTACTCAAAGGAAAGGTATCGATGAGTGTAACGTCGGGGTGAGCTTATATCATTAAAAATATCATTAGTTGACAAGATACAATGTAATTTCTTAATATGATATTTTTATATATTTCATATATATGGTATTTGTGAAATATATAAATATATAAAATATATGAAAAATTGATGTGGGTACTCAAATGAAAGCTCTCGATGAGTGTAACATCGGGATGAGTTTATATCTTTAAAAACGTCAATAGTTCACAAGATATAAGGTCATTTTCTAATTATGTATCTGGAGATAGAACATTTTCAAATGCAGCCTACATCCTTATCATAATAAATTAACTATTGGTGAGAATTATATGAAATCTTGAAAAGACACAAATTCAAATCAAGACCTTTGCAATGACATTAAATTTTCCTAAAAAAAAAAACCGATTTTATCATATGACTATCTTGGAGACAAAATTTTCCTTATTCTCTTAATAATATAGATGAATAATAATTTATAATTAATAATTAATAATGATAAAAATGCAGATTATAGAGTAAATATTTGCATTTTATTACAAAATGTAAGATAAAAAAAAAATCAAAAGTCTTGACTTGGATCAGTTAAATAATTTTCAGCGATTTCTATAATTATCAGCATTGAATTACAAAAAACACTAGGGTGATAAGAAGTCAGTCAACAAATACGTGCCACTGAGATAATGTGCAAATTGTCAAGAGTGAAAACTATATAAGGAATCGCTTCATACATTATTTAATGAAGAAGATAAAATTTATTTAAAAGTTTCAAAACTGCATTGATCGGATACTTAATAATTTATTAATGATAGACTACAAAATAGTTACAATGGCTTTCTTTACAAAGTACTGGATGTTGGACATTTTAATCATAGTGTTTGGACTGACAGTGGCCGCGTATTTGTACATGACGCGAAAGTTCAAGTACTGGAAAAAACTGGGTGTAGTTGAAATTCCTCCTACTGCATTTGTCGGGAATTACGGCGAGTGTTTGATGAGCAAGAAGAATCCTGGAGAATGGTTGAAAGAAATTTACGACGAAGGTTCTGGGTTGCCTTACATAGGATTTTATGTTTTTGATAGGCCCTTCTTCTTGGTACGTAACCCCAAGCTTGTCAAGCAAGTACTCGTCAAAGATTTCAACTGTTTCAATGATAGATTCCTCACTGCAAGTCCTCACGATTCGATTGGTGATGCCAATTTATTTTCTATAAAAAATCCTAGGTGGAAACTTTTGAGGTCTAAGCTCACGCCGATTTACACGTCGGGCAGGTTGAAGAAGATGTTCGAATTGATGACTGTCGTTGGCGACGAATTAGAGGCTTTTATGGAGTCGCTAAATTTTGAAGGTAATAAAAATTTTATTATTTCTTCACAAAAAAAAAATTATTATCAAGAGAATTTAGAAAAAATTCTATTTGTAGAAATAAAAAAAAAATATTTATGTAATTTATAAAAATTTTTTAATTTATCTTTCAGATAAAACTAAAGAAGATTGGATTAATTTTTAAATCTCTAAATATTTTCTGATTTTTTAAATAATTAAAAAAAATTTTAATTTTTTTTGAACGAAATTTCTATTTGATTTTATTGATATATTTTTTTTTTTGAAAAATACATAAAAAATGAACAATTAAAAAAAAAAAAAAATAATAATTTATAATTAATAATTAATAATGATAAAAATGCAGATTATAGAGTAAATATTTGCATTTTATTACAAAATGTAAGATAAAAAAAAAATCAAAAGTCTTGACTTGGATCAGTTAAATAATTTTCAGCGATTTCTATAATTATCAGCATTGAATTACAAAAAACACTAGGGTGATAAGAAGTCAGTCAACAAATACGTGCCACTGAGATAATGTGCAAATTGTCAAGAGTGAAAACTATATAAGGAATCGCTTCATACATTATTTAATGAAGAAGATAAAATTTATTTAAAAGTTTCAAAACTGCATTGATCGGATACTTAATAATTTATTAATGATAGACTACAAAATAGTTACAATGGCTTTCTTTACAAAGTACTGGATGTTGGACATTTTAATCATAGTGTTTGGACTGACAGTGGCCGCGTATTTGTACATGACGCGAAAGTTCAAGTACTGGAAAAAACTGGGTGTAGTTGAAATTCCTCCTACTGCATTTGTCGGGAATTACGGCGAGTGTTTGATGAGCAAGAAGAATCCTGGAGAATGGTTGAAAGAAATTTACGGCGAAGGTTCTGGGTTGCCTTACATAGGATTTTATGTTTTTGATAGGCCCTTCTTCTTGGTACGTAACCCCAAGCTTGTCAAGCAAGTACTCGTCAAAGATTTCAACTGTTTCAATGATAGATTCCTCACTGCAAGTCCTCACGATTCGATTGGTGATGCCAATTTATTTTCTATAAAAAATCCTAGGTGGAAACTTTTGAGGTCTAAGCTCACGCCGATTTACACGTCGGGCAGGTTGAAGAAGATGTTCGAATTGATGACTGTCGTTGGCGACGAATTAGAGGCTTTTATGGAGTCGCTAAATTTTGAAGGTAATAAAAATTTTATTATTTCTTCACAAAAAAAAAATTATTATCAAGAGAATTTAGAAAAAATTCTATTTGTAGAAATAAAAAAAAATATTTATGTAATTTATAAAAATTTTTTAATTTATCTTTCAGATAAAACTAAAGAAGATTGGATTAATTTTTAAATCTCTAAATATTTTCTGATTTTTTAAATAATTAAAAAAAATTTTAATTTTTTTTGAACGAAATTTCTATTTGATTTTATTGATATATTTTTTTTTTTTGAAAAATACATAAAAAATGAACAATTAAAAAAAAAAAATTGATTATGACAATTTTAACAAATTTTCAAAAAAATTTATAAATTTTTTAGAAAATTGTGATATTCAACTTTTTTTTTTTTAATTGTTTATTTTTTTATGCTTTTCAAAAAAATGTATATCAAAAAGATCAAAAAAAGATAAAATAGAAATTTTATCCAAAAACATGAGAGCCAAAATTTTTTTCAATTTTTGAAAGCAAAAACGCTATCGAAATCTTTATTTTTTTTCTTTCACGACATTTTTTATCATAAATGCGCCGTAAAAACAACCAGAATAAAAAAAAAAATTTGAAAATGACAATTTTTCACCTCAACTTGTAAAAAATTAACAAAAATATAAAAACAATTTTAAAATTTTAAATTATTACAGAAAAAGGAAAAACTTTGGAACTAAAAGATTTGTGTGCAAGATTTACAACTGACTTAATTTCAACAACAGCATTTGGAATAAAAACCAATTGTCTGAAGTACCCCGACGCTGAATTCCGGAAAAAAGGTCGTAGGATGTTCGAAACTACAATGATCCGCAACTTTGAAATTTCTACCCTCTTTTTCGCTCCGCAATTCGCAACACCTTGCAGAATAAAATTTGTGCCGGAAGAAAACACCAAATTCTTCCGAAAGACGGTCTGGGATGTGATCGCTGAAAGAGAGCGTTCGGGTGAGACAAGAGGGGACTTCATTGATCTTCTGATGGAGTTGCGAAAAAACAAGGCCAAGGTTTTCGAAGATAAACTCGGTAACTCTCTGACATTGACATCAATGATTAACATAATAATTTAATTTTATTCGTAGTCTTAATAATTTTCGTTGATAATCTTAAAATCGACTTTAAATGTTTAAGATTTTGACGGTGATATGTTGGTGGCCCAAACAATAGTATTCTTCAACGCCGGTTTTGAACCAACTTCTTCAAGCCTCAGCTTCACTTTGTACGAACTTGCTCTGCAACCGGAAATTCAGGACAGGGTGCGCGCTGAAATTGTTGAAGGGCTGGAAGGAACCGATGGAAAAGTTACCTATAACTTGGTAAGTGTCTTCTTTCATCAACTTTTAGGTAGTTACACTCATAGAAGGGTGTTATCATAGTTACACTATCTCATAGTTACACTCGGGAAGAACAAATTTTTCTATCTAAGTATTATTTACCAAGTAAATTATTTCGGGATTTCAGATCACCAGCTTACCTTATCTGGATATGGTTATCGCGGAAACATTGAGGATGTATCCTACGTTGCCTTTCTTGGATCGAGTTCCGAATCAAAACTACCAGGTTCCCGATTCTGATCTTGTTCTAGAAAAAGGAACTCCAGTGTTAATTTCTGTCAGGGGGTTACACTTTGACCCTCAATATTTTCCAAATCCAGAAAAATACAATCCTGAAAGGTTTTCAGAGACGAATAAGAAAATGATACCACCGTGTACTTATTTGCCTTTTGGAGACGGACCACACAATTGCATAGGTGAATTATAGTTATTATTATTCATCAATATTTTTTATTTTTATTTTATGAAAAATTTTTATCTTAGGCATGCGAATTGGATTACTCCAAGTAAAGCTTGGTCTTATAAAATTACTGTCCAAATACGAATTTACACCTTGTGAAGAAACTTTGATACCCATGCGACTGAGTCCTAAAGCTCTGTTCATAGTCTCTGAAGGCGGCGTTTACTTAAATGTTAAAAAAATTTCATAATTTATTTATAATTATAATTAATAAAAATTTTTTTTATCAAACTTTAATTTTTATCATTTATTTTTTTTTATAATTATCAAAATTTCTTTATTTATGTTAAGTTAGCCTAAATCTAAAAATTTAATTTGTAAAAATATTGAAAAATTTGAAGTGCAATTTTTAATAAATATTTTTTTGTTCCAATTTAATAAATAAAAATAAATTTTTAAAATTAAAAACGTCGGCTCTTAAGTATTATAATTTATTTTAATAAATCAAATTAAATTTTATTGTTCCCAGTAATTAAATTTAAAATTAATTTTCATAAAATTTGATAAGTTTAATTATTTAATTAACTTAAAAAAAATAGATAATTAAAAAATATATATTTGGAAAAATTTTATTTAAAATACCCATGACGATATTGGACTGTGCACCGTTTTATAGACGTAAAAGAATTTATTTTATCATCCTAAAAATAACATAAAATTCATTGTTATAATTCAATAGCAATAAAAAAAAAAAAAACTAAGAATGGATTTCCTGGCCATTAATATTTTCTTCAAATAATTTAAATCTCGGTAAATTCTTATTATTCATTATTTTTATTGATCTCGCGTAAGTTACTGTAATATTTTATGAGTGTTGATGGAAAACGAAAAAGAAGAAAAAAACTAAATAAATATCCACAGAGAAGATGATCACGCAGTAAATATTAATCTAATCAGTTGAAAAATATATAAACAAGCGTTTACTGCAATATGCATCAGTAACAGCGAGAAACACCTTAGTTTATTCTTAATTAATACCGTCAGTAGTAAACAGATTGTGCAATTGTTCACATAATATAATATTGATAAAATTCCTTACAATGGCGTTCTTTACAAGGTCCTGGATTTTGGACCTTTTAATTTTAGTGATAGGACTGATAGTCTTCACGTATTTGTACATGACGCGAAAGTTCAAGTACTGGAAAAAACTGGGTGTAGTTGAAATTCCTCCTACTGCATTTGTCGGGAATTACGGCGAGTGTTTGATGAGCAAGAAGAATCCTGGAGAATGGTTGAAAGAAATTTACGGCGAAGGTTCTGGGTTGCCTTACATAGGATTTTATGTTTTTGATAGGCCCTTCTTCTTGGTACGTGACCCCAAGCTCGTCAAGCAAGTACTCGTCAAAGATTTCAACTGTTTCAATGATAGATTCCTCACTGCAAGTCCTCACGATTCGATTGGTGATGCCAATTTATTTTCTATAAAAAATCCTAGGTGGAAACTTTTGAGGTCTAAGCTCACGCCGATTTACACGTCGGGCAGGTTGAAGAAGATGTTCGAATTGATGACTGTCGTTGGCGACGAATTAGAGGCTTTTATGGAGTCGCTAAATTTTGAAGGTAATAAAAATTTTATTATTTCTTCACAAAAAAAAAATTATTATCAAGAGAATTTAGAAAAAATTCTATTTGTAGAAATAAAAAAAAAATATTTATGTAATTTATAAAAATTTTTTAATTTATCTTTCAGATAAAACTAAAGAAGATTGGATTAATTTTTAAATCTCTAAATATTTTCTGATTTTTTAAATAATTAAAAAAAATTTTAATTTTTTTTGAACGAAATTTCTATTTGATTTTATTGATATATTTTTTTTTTTGAAAAATACATAAAAAATGAACAATTAAAAAAAAAAAAATTATAAAATTACTGTCCAAATACGAATTTACACCTTGTGAAGAAACTTTGATACCCATGCGACTGAGTCCTAAAGCTCTGTTCATAGTCTCTGAAGGCGGCGTTTACTTAAATGTTAAAAAAATTTCATAATTTATTTATAATTATAATTAATAAAAATTTTTTTTATCAAACTTTAATTTTTATCATTTATTTTTTTTTATAATTATCAAAATTTCTTTATTTATGTTAAGTTAGCCTAAATCTAAAAATTTAATTTGTAAAAATATTGAAAAATTTGAAGTGCAATTTTTAATAAATATTTTTTTGTTCCAATTTAATAAATAAAAATAAATTTTTAAAATTAAAAACGTCGGCTCTTAAGTATTATAATTTATTTTTATAAATCAAATTAAATTTTATTGTTCCCAGTAATTAAATTTAAAATTAATTTTCATAAAATTTGATAAGTTTAATTATTTAATTAACTTAAAAAAAATAGATAATTAAAAAATATATATTTGGAAAAATTTTATTTAAAATACCCATGACGATATTGGACTGTGCACCGTTTTATAGACGTAAAAGAATTTATTTTATCATCCTCTTTTTAATTAGACGGAGTAATAAAAAATAACATAAAATTCATTGTTATAATTCAATAGCAATAAAAAAAAAAAAAACTAAGAATGGATTTCCTGGCCATTAATATTTTCTTCAAATAATTTAAATCTCGGTAAATTCTTATTATTCATTATTTTTATTGATCTCGCGTAAGTTACTGTAATATTTTATGAGTGTTGATGGAAAACGAAAAAGAAGAAAAAAACTAAATAAATATCCACAGAGAAGATGATCACGCAGTAAATATTAATCTAATCAGTTGAAAAATATATAAACAAGCGTTTACTGCAATATGCATCAGTAACAGCGAGAAACACTTTAGTTTATTCTTAATTAATACCTTCAGTAGTAAACAGATTGTGCAATTGTTCACATAATATAATATTGATAAAATTCCTTACAATGGCGTTCTTTACAAGGTCCTGGATTTTGGACCTTTTAATTTTAGTGATAGGACTGATAGTCTTCACGTATTTGTACATGACGCGTAAATTCAAGTACTGGAAAAATCGCGGAGTTTTTGAGTTAACGCCTACTGCGTTTGTTGGAAATTTCGGGGACTGTTTGATGACCAAAAAGAACGCCGGCGAGTGGATAAAAGATATGTACGATAAATGTTCTGGTCTGCCTTTTATTGGATTTTATGTTTTTGATCGACCGTGCTTGTTAATACGCGACCCAAAACTGCTCAAGCAAATATTAGTGAAGGATTTTAACGCTTTTAGCGATAGATTTGTCTCAGCAAGTCCTCATGATCGCATCGGTGACGCAAATTTGTTTATTATAAAAAATCCCCAGTGGAAATTAGTAAGAACTAAGCTGACCCCGATTTACACTTCAGGAAAAGTCAAAAAATTGTTCGAGCTGATGGATGTTGTCGGGGATGATCTGCTTACATTGATGGAGTCTGAAAATTTGGAAGGTAATTTATCAAATTATTATTCTTTTTTTTGGGAGTTTTATAGAGATTTTTTATGCTGCAGGAGAAGGAAAAGAATTGGAATTAAAAGACTTGTGTGCGAGATTTACTACAGACATGATTGCAACAACCGCGTTTGGTATCAGAGCTAACTGTCTCAATGATCCAAAAGCTGAGTTCCGAGAGTATGGACGCAAAATTCTTGAAACTTCTTTCAAGCGGAATTTTGAGATTCTCTCGATATTTTTTCTGCCCCAGTTTCTTACACTTTTTAAGATCGAATTTTTGCCGAGAGAGACTGCCGATTTTTTGAGAAATACTTTGTGGGAAGTTATTAGGGAAAGAGAACGACAGAATTTTCAGAGGGGAGATTTAGTTGATCTTTTGATTGAGTTGCGCAATAACAAAACTGAAATATTTAAAGATGAATTTGGTAAGTTTTTTGTTTATTAATATATTTATCAAAATTATTGTTCTTATTCATAGTTTTGAATTTTTGGAAAAATAATAATAAAGTTAGCCGACGTTTTTAAATTTTAAATTTTTTTTTTATGAATTAAATTAGAATAAAAAAATATTTTTTTAAAATTGCACTTACAGTTTTTTATAAATGAAAATTGTTTTTTATTTTTTTGGAATAATTTTTTAATATTAATTAAATTAGAACAAAAAAATATTTTTGAAAAATTGCACTTACAGATTTTTTTTTTCTATTTTTTGGGAATAATTTTTTAATAAAATAAAAATTCTTAAAATTTTTAAATGCCGGTTTAATTTTCATAAACAGAAGTTAAATTTAAAAAATTTCAACTTTTTCAAACAATATTTCTTCTTTTCTAAATAAATATTCTTTTAGTGTAAATATTATTTCTAAATATTTTATTATTTATTTGTAATTTTTTTCAAAAATTTTGACCTCAAATATTGTTTAAAAAACTTTAGAATTATCAATTAAATATTGCAAGTTTTAAAATTTAATTTCCTGTCAAAGTTTCCTGTCAAATTTTTTATAATTTTAAATAAAATTTTGATAATTTCAGATTTTGACGGAGATAATTTACTAGCCCAGGCTGTAGTATTCTTCACCGCGGGTTTTGAAACAAGTTCATCGGCTTTGAGCTTCACGTTGTACGAGATATCTCTTCAGTCAAAAATTCAGGACCGATTGCGTGCAGAAATAATAGAAGGACTTGAAAAAACAGATGGAAAAGTCACCTACGACTTGGTTTGAAACTTTTCAAAAATTAAAAACCATAAGCGATGTTATGGATTTAATTAAATCCTATCTCTTGTTCTAGGCTTCAAGCTTGCAGTATTTAGATATGGTTATCTCCGAAACACTGAGAAAATATCCTCCGCTGCCAGTATTAGACCGCGTGGCCACGGAAGACTATAAAATTCCTGACTCAAATCTCGTTCTCAAAAAAGGAACACCCATTATGGTTCCCATGCTGGGCTTGCATTACGACCCAGAGTACTTTCCAGATCCTGAAGTTTACGACCCCGAGCGATTTTCGGAAGCTAACAAGAAGAAAATTCTACCTTGCACTTACTTACCTTTTGGAGAAGGTCCTCACAATTGCATCGGTAATTATTTATTTGTATCAAATAATTAGCAGCAGTAAAAATTAATATATATTATATAATAATTAATGAATATTTTTTTTTTTCAGGCATGCGAATTGGTATGCTTCAAACGAAACTTGGTCTGATTAAATTATTGTCTAAGTATGAATTCACTCCTTGTAAGAGAACTTTAATACCAATGCGTCTTAGTAAAAAAGCGTTGCTAGCAACCGCTGATGGGGGTGTATTTTTGCAAGTTAAAAAACTTTGAATTAATTCTTATTAATTTAATTTAATGAACATATTTATTGTTTTTTAATTTGTTAAAATAGAAGAAATTATATTTTAATAATAATTTTAAGATTGCAAAAAATATTTTTTCATGCAAATAAGTTATATTTTTTTTTTTTTATAATTTATTCAAGTTATTTTTCTATTTTATCAAAAAATTTTAACGATGAAAATTATGAGCTAATTCATTATCTAGGCATATAAATGCCTCGTTAAATTAATGTTATTTACTTCATATGTTCATGAGTCATGAGCTAGTTATGATTCTTCATAAGTGTAATAAAAAAAAAAAAAAATTAAAGATAATATTTAATAATGATATAATCTCTGTAAAAAATTAATACGCAGATTAAATAAAATTATGCATGTCATATTAGTAATTGAACGATTCTTACATTACTTCTTTACAAAAATATTCTTGCCAGTGAAAAATTATATTTCTTCACTATTAATAATTTTTTTTTAAATTCATTAAATTTTTGCCGTATTATTTCAATAATATTACCCCACTTTCTAAAGACAGTGATAATGAATTTAGTGTCAATAAAGGCTTTGCAAGCTCATAAATATATGACTCAAGTTCATAGGAAAATATTAGAGTTTCCGTATAAATTTTATCTGTATTTAAAACCGAATTTGCATATCACAACTGAAATCTCAGATACCTGTTACCATATTTAATTATTCATTTTCAATTATCTTCTACACATAATACCAATCTTAGGTACGAAACCTAGTGAATAATTTTCAGTAATTTATTCATTAAATATATATTTTCATTATTGATTAAAAAAAACTTTTTTCTGTCAAAAAAAAAACAACTTTCTCTTTTTATTGAAATAAATAATGGAAAACAGGATTGAAAAGACAAATAATTGAATTACATACCATATATTATATAATTAATTTTATACATTCATAATTAATATGTAATTACCACGTTGATAACATTAATCGTCACTGATTAATCAATATACTTATTAACCATTTAATCAATTAATAATTAGAATGAAAATCGTGGACTCTTAAATTAGTCACTCATATTCTTTACAATCAATACTACTTCACTCGCCAGCGAGCGACAATTGTCCAATTACTTGATAATTATAATAATAATAATAATAATAATAATAATTAATAGATAGAAATCAATAATAATAATTAAAATAATAAAATTAATAATTACAGTTACATTCAATGTCATTAGTGCATTTTTTGTGTTTTCATCAATTGTCATATATTTTAATCATATATTCCTTAGTAACTTAATAATTAATTATAATTACCAATAATATATATATATGTATATTTATAATTTATAATATTACTTTTATATAGTCACAAAAAAAAATAGAAATTTTTATTATACGCCCTTATGGCTTTTCACCGGGACCTTTTGCCGATATAAGTCCTTATGGCATCTGGAACGCGATATTTTTTAATTACTGTGATGTAAAATCACAAATAATCTAAAGTAACTTTCCGATTTGGATTGGAGAAGTTATTTTTAATCTTTGATTTAAAAATTCAATTTAAAAAATTGGTCGTGAAGTTTGATATTAATTTTGTTCATTATTTTATTCATTTGTTTCAATTACTCATTACTTATTTTAAAATAAAAAGTAGAGACTTGGTAACAAAAATTATAAATTGAAAAATGGATGACCCAGTTAATTAATTTTAATAATAATAATAATAATAATAATAATAATAATAATATTTATAATAAACAATAAGACTAGAGTTGAACAATACATGCGGTTTAATTATCGCCGTATAGAAACATTGATGTATAAAAATATAAACATCTAAAAATCAAAGTGATAATTAATTAAAAAGTAATAATAATTGTTATTATTTTTTAAGTTATGAATTTACAACTTAATTCATAAAAAAAAACTGTTTAAATAATAATTAAAAAAAAATATATTTAATTAATTAATATTATGACACTAAATATTGATCGAAATTACAATTGTTATATTGATTATTATTATGCATTTCATGTTTATTTTTTTTTAATATATATATATATATATCTTCTCTTTACGCATTTATCCAATAATTTACCAACTATACAGAATAAAAACATTTACATCGCAGTTAAATTATAATTACAATTACAGTCACAATAATTTAATTAAAAGAACGCATGCTAAAACAAAAATTATTATTTGTTGTTACATTGCACCATTTTTATTTATTATTTAGTCATTAAACAATACTGCGATTGAGAAGCACACATTTTAAATATTTATTCAGAGTATATTTTATTTTTATATTATTTTTTATATCTGGTCGCCTATCTAGTTACTGTAATCGATATATTACTGAGATAATGGATGTGTTTTTTTTTATTTTAATTAATCAATAATAATTAGATACGTTTCACATGGCGATTTGGATTTTTATTAAATAATTATTTTATATATTATATTATATTTTTATAATAACGGCCGTTAATAACCGAGCTACGATAAACAATAAATAAAATCTACAGCACTAACAACTCGCATTCGCGATACCTAATTAACAATTACGAGTTCATTTTTTGTAAGGTAATATATACTTTTACTTTTAAATATTGACGAAGAAATAATTAAATATTATTAGTTAACTTATAATATGTACGTAATAAATAATTATATTTAATTATTTTTTCTTAATCGACTTAACAGTTAGACTTTATTAAGAGTCTGTAAATACTCCAGTATTTAAATATTTATATTATTAATAATTATTTTGTTTTTTAAAATAAAAATTATTAAAACTGGAGAAAATTAGAGAGAATGGGCTTGTCTAATTTTGATTAATTTATTATTTGGAATAGCAAATTAAGGCCATTTTTAAACATTAACTTCCATTTTTTAACTGTGTTACAATTTTATCAATAAAAATTAAGAAAAAAAATTATTAACAAATTTTGAAGTCAAATTTAACTCACAAAATTTTACCATGATATAAATTCTAACAAAACTTTAAATTAAAAATCAATACTTCTAATAACAAAATAAATAAAAAAAAATTGTAAAACAGTTAATGATAATTAAAACAAAAAAAATGGAAGAAAACTGTCTAGCAAGGCCCTAATAAAATGGTAATTGAAAAAAATAGATCGGAAAAAATAAACCCGAAAAAAATAGACTTGGAAAAAATTTTTAAGTTATTAAAAATTCATATTATTTCATTAAAATTGTTATAAAATAAAAATTATATCCACCCCCACAATTTTCCTGAAAAACAAACACCCTTAGAATAGATTGCTCCATTTTTTGTTACACAAAAAAAATATTATTATTATTATAATTATTTTTATTTTTATATTACAATAATTTCAATGAAATGATTCTTTATTAAAAACTTGATGTGACGTTTTCATTGTTGTCGCTTTTCGTTGCTATGGTGACCACTTTGGCAATAGTTACCATAGCAACGGTTACTATAACAACAGTTACTATGGCAACGGTTAAATATTACTGAGTTAAATTTATAAAAATATTGATTAATTAAATTCTTGATAATAAACATTTCGACGGAAGCGCGCAAAGCGCTTTCAATTTTCTAATAATATAAATTTTTCATAACTATAAAATTTTTTCCTGGTCTATTTTTTCCGGTCTATTTTCTCCAAGATTTTAATAAAATAAACGAAGCAGTCGAATAAAAATGCTTCTACCCGTAACATGTAACTTCAATAATTAACAATAAATAAAAACAAAAAATCCTTCACTTTATTGAAGTCTCAATAAAAAAAAGTTCAACCAGTACAGCAAGGTGAGTGTTGAGCCCACCAATCAGTAAAGTAGTTAAACCTCGATTTATCATTGTCCACCACAACAACGTATCACTTAACTTCTTCATGAGTCGGCGAGTGCATCTGATGTGACGTTGGACCAGCAATATCACCATGTCGTTTAGGACGAAAGCTCGCAGTCAACGAAGAAATCCAGCTGGGCGACTGTTGGTTCGACTGTTCATTAAGCGACCCACTGTTGCTTCTCCCATCAATGCTCATCCCGGACTTGAACCTTGAAAACAAGCTCGGCGAAGATTTCTTAGTAGTAGACGGACTTGCGAATACAAAATCTTTCTTAGTAGTCTTGGTAGACTCCTTATACAGCATGGAATCAAGACTTCCCGTATGCTGCATCTCCTCCAAATTTTTGTCCTCCAAAGACCCTAAGAGCGTCGGTTCCTGCTTGGTGATTTTCGAGATATCCTCCATGCTAGCCGAGCTTCTGCGTATCTCAACTTTATCAATATCCTCATCAACAATAGAAGAGCTTCCCGGATGGACAACAATGTCCGGCTTATTGGAGACAGCTCCAGTCCTGACGTTAATCTCGCTGAAATTTAATTTTTTTTCCTCCTTACTACTTTTAGTGACCGAAAGCTTCCCCTCCGGATTAGAAAGATTTCTTTTGTGCTTAACAATCGAGCTTTCGCAGCTGTCATGCGCTGGGAGCGCTTCCAGAGAAGCTGACGGTCTTTTTTCCTTAGTAAATACCATTCTCCAGCTCTTGGTTCTTCCGTCGTGGGATTTCCGGGTCTTGGGGAGGGTCATTGCCCGTTTGTCCATGCTCGTTAGCGCAACGACTGTGCTGTTTCCTCCAGAGCTGCTGCTGGTTGACTCTTTAGTGCTTTTTATTAAATTACACCGCTTACAAATTAACACCGAGCTATTAGAACTAGTCCCAGTACTGCTCACTACAGAATTACTTTTAGTGAGAGTTTTAGTGACGATATGATGGTGATGCTTTGATTTAGTCATCGGAGGGTCCTTTGAATCAAAGCTGATACTTAAACGGTCAGTTAAATTCCTCAGCCGCGACAAAAGCGACTTGTGGTGGTTATTAGAAGCCGATTTGTCGTCGCAGCAGCACCTTAAATTCGCGTCAGTCATAACTACTAAGTCTTTACGATTAATTCTACTGGAACTACTGGACCCAATATTGCTAGCAGCCATTTCAACGCTTATCCGCTTGTTTGATTTGTTCTTCTCAATTATTCCGTTTTCTTCGGAAAGTTTGCTGTCTTCTTTGCTCATCCTGGCGTCTACGTACAAAATTTCGTCTCTCTCGAACTCTTCCAGAATTCTGGTGTCTTCTCCGGACCTCGCGCTGACCGGAGAGCTTATGTCGCTGCTGAGATTCTCCCCGCGGCTTTTCCTGCGCTCGCGCTCGTGATCTCTGACGGCTTTGGCGAGATCATGGTTGTGATAGTCTAGAGAGGATTTTTCGCGGCTGCCTTTTCTGCTGCCGGGGTAGCTCTTGCGGCCGGTGGAGGAGGGCGCGACGTTGCCCTCTGTGGAAATCTTGAACTTGAGGGTCTTTTCGCTGATCTCGACCTCGGTGGCAGTCTCCGGGTCGGAGCTCTCGATGTTATCCAGCTCCTCGAGCATCAGGTTGTCCGCGTCGTCCTCTATGGACCTTGAGCGCGATCTTATCGTGCTTGCTGAACGCTTCGAGCGCATACTGTGGGAAGAAGTTGATTTTATCACGCTGGAAGACCCGGTGTTTGATGAAGACATGTTTGACTCCCCGAGGTCGACGATACTTTTTCGGTGGTGTCGCTCGTCTTTCGCGGCTTCGTTTAGACGTCGGTAATAGTCCAGTGCGTATTTTACTGGAGAGACGATTAGTTCCTGGAAAAATATTGTTTATTGTTATTGAATGCTTTTTATTTGTTGTACTTATTAGGTTGATTTTTAGTATTTATGCTAAGAAGATTAGTCTAAAGAGCTTTTTAATGAGTATTATTAATTTTTAATGATCACTTTATTCATCGTAAGCTGTATGAAGGAATTTATTGCTGTGTAATTAGTTTTATTCAAGTTTTATTGTAATTGAAATTTTTTGCCTCATTGATGATGGGAATAAGTTGTGTTGTATTTCTGGAGTGCAATAAAATAACTTTTAACTTTAAGTTGAACTTTCAAAGTTTCTTGAGGTTGACTAATTAAATTATCATTTTTTTTTTTTATCAAATCAGAGATGAGAGAAATAAGATACTTTGGAGAAAAAAAATAAGTTTCTTTTTTTTTTTTTAAATACATGGTCGCAATTTACGGGGTTCATAGTTAACTTTAAAGAATTTAAAATACTACGATTTGTTAAGAAAAAATGTTAATTCTTTATTTATTTAAAGTGTTATTTATTTCTAGGATAAAAATTTCAATTATTCAAAAAATCGAAAGTTTCTTTTTATATAGAATTTTAATAACGATCAAGAGCTTTCATTTGAGTACCCACATGCATTGTTATATATTTTTCATATATACATATATATATATAAAATATATGAAAAATTGATGTGGGTACTCAAATGAAAGGTCTCGATGAGTGTAAT
>CAJNRD030001123.1:20984598-21041772 GCA_905319865.3 Cotesia congregata | reverse complement strand
ATATATATATATATATATATTTGTTATATATTTAAGACTTGATCATTTGTTTTTTTATAAATTGTTAAAAAATATTGACATTGTAGAAAATATTGTAGAAAATAAATAAAATGTTTTTGACATATTAATGCCCTTTGATTAAAAAAAAAAAATATATTTATAGAAATGACATTACATTTACTCTAATTGACATTGTAAAAATTTTTTTTTTAAATACCAAATTAATTATTTCCTCAAAAATAAAAAAATAAAAAATAAATACGCTTTGATCAATATTACAAATATTGACTGTTAATCGAATTTATTAAAAATTTACCTGAAACTCAAAATCAAAGGGATTTATTTGAAAATAATTATTCGGTTATTGATATTGTTAATTATCCGAGTTGTTTGTAAGCTCTCAATGCACAGCGGGAAATAATAACAATTATAATTATTAACTTGACGTTGCTTTGATAATTAATGATTTTCCATCACATCCATATCCATATTAAATTTCCTATTAATACAAATGAGCGACAGTGATGGAATAATATTAAAAAGTAGTTAATAAATTTTGACTAATTAAATTTTCGAAAATTCTTATTCGAGATAATCGTAAAAAAAAGTAACATTAAGAAATGTGTAGAGTTAATGCGAGGATCTTACAATTACGGCGCAAGCTGATAATCACGTAATTGCTGGTCACATATGTGCAGTAGATAGTACGAAGCAGTTAAAAGAAGAAATTGCAGGATAAGCTTCTTCTCTTAGAAGTAATTTTAATTCAATGATACTTTTTTTTTTGTAAATAAATGCAGCGCATTTATTACTGACGCGGATGGATTTATTTTTTCGGACACTGGCGCCAGGAATCAGGATTCCAATGTTCAGCGCCGTCATATCTCTCATGTAATAAAGATAAATCTGGACGGTAATGTAATTATATATTGATGTGAGTTAATGACGAGTAATAAATTGAGGAAATTATTAAGTGTAATTTATTTATAAATAAATTAACATTTTTAAGGGATTATACGCACTTATAATTTTTAAAAAATCTATTTTTTTAATTTTAGTCTTCTAATGTAAACCGGACAAATAAACTGAGAAGAAATAAAAATTTGATAATTATTTACAAGTGGGGTCAAATCTATTTATAGCCATATCTAGGTAAAAAATTAACATTGTTTAATTTTTTTTTATTTTGCTTGTTTTTATGGCGGATTTATGATAATAAATTTTGTGAATGGAAAAAATGAAAATTTTGATAGCTTTTTTGCCTTTAAAAGTTGGAAAAAATTTTGGCTATCATGTTTTTGGATAAAATTTCTATTTTATCTTTTTTTGACTTTTTTTATATATATATTTTTTTTTGAAAAATTTATAAAAAAATGAACAATTTTGAAAATAAAAAGTTGAATGTCACAATTTTCAAAAAAATTTATAAATAATCAACTTTTTTTTTTAAATTGTTTATTTTTTTATAAATTAAAAAAAATGTATCAATAAAATAAAATAAAAATTTGGTTCAAAAAAATGAAAATGAAAATTAAACGATTAAAAATTCTCTTCAGAAAAAATAATTAAAAAATTTTTTCTCTCAGTCTTAATGTTTAATTGTTAATTTGTAATTAAAAAAAAATTTAAGTTACAAGTTTTGATTTTTTTTTTTATTACTCGTTAATTATACTTTGCACTTAAAAGCGGAAGTCAATATATCTTCATCAATAGATCCGGGTCGTGACAATAGTAACTCGTAATATTTCGTCGTGGAAAGTATCGCCGCGAATAGACGAGATAGAGAGAGAAATGGAAAATAATAACAAAGTATACGGAGCAAGAGCATCACAGACGGAAGCCATCCATTTGTGAGAGCGTTTCATATGCATAACGAATTTTTATGATTGCTCGATACACATATGCTCTCTCTTTTTTACTCATATCTGCTCTTTTTTTTCCATTGCTCTATTCTTTTTTTTTTCGTTTTGTTTCTGCGTTTCCATTTTACCGTGCGGAATTTTTCATAATGCATCCGCGAGCACAAAAACTCGTGCGCCTTCCATTTCTCTTATTCGGGCATTGTTATACTGCATCAACAATAACAACAACGAAATACTATTGTAATTGTAATTTATTCTGTTATTATACTGGCAAATAACTTACACGCGTGTAACTTCATTCCTGATTACGGGGACAGAAGTTTTTTTTTTTTTTTTAATATCCTTTTTTACGCTGATGAATTGTATGGCCCTTTAATTGACAGGCTGAATGTGTGTTAAATTGTTATTGTTGTTGTATTGAAAATCAATAGTATGTATTTGTATCAAGTTCTTTGCAATTTATTGAACTTTTAGTGAATATTGATAATTTTACACCAACATTTGGCTTTTTACTGTTGATTTTTTTTTGTGAATATTAAAAATCTGAAATTTATTTTTTTATTCAGACAATTTTTTTTCAAATGAAAATTTTAATATTAAATAAAAATTATTATATTGTTTTGAATGAATGAAAGGATTATTTTATTTTCTAGTGATGATTTTAAAAAAAAACTGAATAATAATAAAATTAGCTGACGTTTTTAATTTTTTGATTTTTTTTAAATAATTAAATTAGAACAGAAAAATATTTTTTAAAAATTGCACTTTCAGTTTTTCAAGTTTTTTACAAGTGTAATTTTTTAAAAATTTTTTTATAATAATTTTTTCAATAAAAAAAAAAATTCTAAAAATTTTTAGATGTCGACAATCTTAATTTTCATAAAAACTGATAAGATTTTTAATAAATTTTATTGATAGTTAATAAATTTTCTCAATGAATCTTTGAAATTTTAATATCTGTTTTATTTACTAAGTCATAAAAAAATTCAAAGATTTCAGATAAAATTTTCAATAACTAAATTTATTACAAAACAACTTTTTTTATAAAATTGCCAATCGAAAAAGTTTAACTATAATTTATCATCCATAAATTTTTATGCTTACAAATTGATTTATGGAGCTAGATGAAATTTTTGTAACTTGGTAATAAATTGAGGGTATTTATAGCTAAAAAATGAGGGTAAATAAAGTCCATTAAAATATAAGAAAAAAATATGAAAAGTTAAATTGATTAGTTGGGTACGCGTATAGATATTTATCAATGTAGGTACACTCAAGTTTAGAGTGTAAATTAATATCACAATGTTCGATAGTGGAGACTGGAAGTGAAGTGGTTAGTGGGCGAAAATTCATGGCCACTTGACATAACAAGAGAGCAAGTGTAGAAGGATCAGGAATTGTATGCATGTGTTGGGTGTATGTGGTTTTGGCCTACGCATCTACGCGATACAGGGCACTTGTGGTGATCATCAGGATCCAATAATTAACCACTAATTAGCCTCCCTAATTTCAATGAGAAACTAATTGTTAATTTACATTTGCCAATAATTATTATCATTTATAAATAATATATATGTAAACATTTCTATTCATATATATATCCTGATATAAATTTTAACTAGTAATTATCAAGTTAATTGGAATTCATTATAAATATAATAATAAAATGTAAAATGTAAAATTGCTCTGATTATGTGATTTTACATTCATAATTTAAAATTTACTTCAACATTACATTCGAGTAACGAGCAATTGAAAAGCAGTCATGGGAAAATCCAGCGGAATGTTTGGAATAATTTATCAAATGCTACACCAATAACTTTATCTCTATTTCCCCATTCTCTTTTTATATAAATCCTCTATTTATTATCATTTATATAAAATAAATTCAAGTTAATCCGCCGCTTTACACGCTCATTAATTTACTATTATAAATTTATTAAAACAGAAACTATGAACTACAAACAGAAAACCGAAAGTATTTATTATATTGTTGTATAAAATAAAAGTTGTAAAAATAAATAAATTCTTCATAATAAAACAAGAGGCTGAAAAACTTGGTGGCATCAAATCGATGGTAAATATTTAATGGGAAGTGTAAACAGAGCTAGTGATAACGCTCTAAACTCAATAAACAACTTACGTAATAAGGAAAAAAATGATGATCTATTGTGAGCTGTTCTTGAATCTCTTACCTAAGCTTGAGAAATAACGTACGTTCGAAAAATTGTCATTAACGTAATTATATTATTATCTTTTTATACTTTTAGATAGTAGTATGATGTATGTTATATATATAGTAAATACTTTAACTAAAAATCATTTTTAATTCCATTATTTACAACATTGAGCAGCTATTTTGATCATAAATAAAGAAAAACATTTTCATATTGTCTTTTTGAAATTACAAAAATAAATATATCTTATTTAACAATTTTTTAATTTTATTTAACAAATTAATATCAAAAAGTAAATTTTAAAAAATTTTTTAGAATTTTTTTCCAATTTTTCTAATTGAGAATTTTAGTACATAATAATTTATACTGGTAATATGCCTCTGTTTTAAATAATAATGTAATTCTGACAGTGAAATAAATGTCATCTCTTGAATTAAATGATTAACATAAAACATGAACTATAATCTAATTACAGGAAATTATCGATAGAATTACACTAATATGAGCGACATATTCTGATGACATTTATAATGAGATCAAATGTATTTATGTTATCTATTTGTTGCCTAATATAAAAATTCTACTACGCTAGATTATTTTACCACTTATTTAAGAATCTTAATAATACAGTGTTAACATCATTAGTCACTTAAGATGATTTAGACACTTTTATCCGAAGATTAGTCGAGTATTTTTGATATGAGTTATTTAATGTCGAGTTATTGATTATTTTTTTAGGTTTTGTGGCGGATGAAACCAGATCTTACCGAACTCTTTATCTTTGAAAGATTGATTTGAAAATTTAGAACTCGATTTAGAAATATTTGTCTATGTTAATAATCTTTTAAAAAATAAAATTAACTCGATGGTGCCGATAAATAAATAGATATCCATATATCCACATATATATTTAAAAATCTATCTCCATTGTTATTTTTACTCATGTCTCTAATCTTCTATTTTATTATTCATGCATCAGTAGCCTCGTGAATAATTCATCTAGCGCTAGTGCTATCCGGAAGGACTTTAACGATATAGATAGTCGTGTTGAACCTGTGACGCACTATTTCCAAGACTCTTTCATCTTTGCTTGGTAAAAAACAAATTCCTTATACAACTATTTTTTTTTTAATATTTTTTTCTCTTTGTTGTTTCCTTTTGAGATTAATCGACTTAGGTATTAAATATTAAAAGCGGATTTACTTAAAGAAAAATTGAATGAAAAAAAGATTGAAATTAAAAAACAATATTATGAAAGAAAAGCCAAGTCTCATTACTTAACCACTGGTTTGTAATGACGTCGGGAAAACTTTTGTAAGCTAAAATCAAGATTTTCTGTGGAAGGTTATAATTAGACAAGTATTTAATCTTTCTCAAGCAAAGTTTTGTAGTCGCCCACAATTATTATACGGGAAAGGATTTAATACTTTTTTCTCTCAAAGTCATTAATGATCTTGTCAAACGACTCTACTCAATCAATCAGTATTTATATACCATTTGTCTCGAGAAATTGACGGTTTATATGCCCAATTGGGAGAATTCGTTCCATCATTTTATATCTATATTGTAATTACTAGCAACCTTGCAGTCGCTATGTGACTGCCGTGACTTGTGAAGTATAAATAAATAAAATTTTGCTTTATTAAATAATGACTTTTGTTAAATTGCACTGTACTTCATTAAATATTGACGTTTTTGAATATATAAACTCATCCCGATGTTACATTCATCAAGAGCTTTCATTTGAGTACTCACATGTATTTTGATATATTTTTCATATATACATATATATAATATATATAAATATATGAAAAATTGATGTGGGTACTCAAATAAAAGGTCTCGATGAGAGTAAAGTCGAGATGAGCTTATATCTTTAAAAATGACAATATTTCACGAGATATTTGTTAAATTGCACTGTACTTCCTTAAATATTGACGTTTTTTAAGATATAAGCTCATCTCGATGTTGCCCTCATCAAGAGCTCTCATTTGAGTACCCATATGCATTTTGATAATATATTTTTCATATATACATATATAAATATATAAAATATATGAAAAATTAATGTGGGTACTCAAATGAAAGGTCCCGATGAATGTAACATCGGGATGAACTTATATCTTTAAAAATATCAATAATTCATAAGATACAAGGTCATTTCCTAAAATAGATTATTATTATTTTATTTATTTATTTTAATAATAATTTTTGCAAATCATAAATTGCTTCATTACTTCTTTAAGTAAATTAACTTTTACTAAATTACTTCATTACTTCATTACTTGTCGGGAAAATAAAAAAAGTTAAAATATCTCTTTGCATCAGAATTCAACAAATCTCCAATTAATAAAAAAAAAAAATAGAATTCTCGCATTCACATCTGATAAAGTGATAAATTTATCGAGGATTAACGAGTGTGGATTAAAAATAAACAGAATTTAAGCCAAATAGAAATAAACTTCCAATTAAAAGTCGAGAGAAAAGCTGACTTATAATCAGTCAATTGAAAATTATTATATCGATTAGCAACTTATCCGCGGACTAATTAACATACGATTAAAAAAGCAACATAACGTATGTGTAAGTGTTTATAATCGATAATTGATAATTAAGAAAAATTAATCTTTGATGCATGATATCATGATATTAATCTCCGGTGAAAATCAATTTAATTGATACGTGCGAGCTGAAGGATAATTAACAGCTAATTATAACTATGTTGCCTAGGTCAAATTATATTTACTTAGTTACGAGCTACTCACCTTACGAAGAAAAACTTTTCGCGAACTTGACGTTTCACACTGTCACTCTTGCGTCGGTACTGCAATCTTTTGCAGGCTTCCGAGGAAGCTGGCTCTGGAATTAGCTTATTGAAGCCTGTTCGGATCAAACGGTAATTTGTTATAATATTATAGTATTTTATCAAAGATAAGAATTATATAAAAGTATGAATAAATTTAATTAAAATAAAAATATTATTTTTGGTAATTATTTACTAAGTGGGGCTATATTTTTGGCCATATATAGGTGAAAAATTAACATTTAAAAATTTTTTTTTTACGGCACATTTATCATAAAAAATGTGAAAAAAAAAATAAAGGTTTTGATATCTTTTTTGCCTTTAAAAGTTGGAAAAAATTTTGGCTCATTTTTCTGGATAAAATTTCTATTTTATCTTTTTTTGATAATTTTTTTTTAAAGTACATAAAAAAACAAACAATTAAAAAAAAAAAGTTCAATATTAAAATTTTCTAAAAAATTTACAAATTTGTGAAAATTGTGATAATCAACTTTTTTTCTTTTTAATTGTTCATTTTTCAAAAAAAAAATATATCAATAAAATCAAATAGAAATTTTGTTCAAAAAAATGAAAATTAAAATGGTTGACCCCATTTGTACATATTTACATTATTTTTTTTTTGATATTAACTATTTATATTTGCATGTTATGTGATTAAAAAAAAATCTCAGATTTAAAATCAATAGACACTTTATATTATTTGCTTTTAGTGAAGTTAAATTTTTTTTCTTTTTTTTTTTAAGGAAAATTTAGTCGGGTTTAAAGGTGGAAGTTCTTGCCTGTCAAGAGATACAATGTTGACGTGCTCGGTGTAAAGAGACAAATATTTATTCAGAGGCACGTTAATTTCTGGCAGCGCTCTAATGTTTATATACCTACTCGGGTATATTCGTCATTCGTCTTGAATTTAAGTCGTCTGGCCTCATCTCTATCGACCAATTACAATTCTCATGTTTATTTTTTTTTATCTATCTGTTGATTTTGTTTTTAAGTCTATAAAAGTTCTTCCACTTTTTTTTTTTTGTAAATAAAAACAGTTGGGAACAAAAAATAAAATTTTAACTTCGGAAAAATACCTCAATATTGAGTTAATTTTTTTTAAATCTAAATATGATTCATGAAGAAAAAATTTTAGATTAAAAGTAATCAGTTTTATGAAATTTATCTTCTAATGTGAACTCAATAAAAAAAATTAAGCCAGTGGTGAGTAATATATTTTTAAAGAAGATAAAATTCTTAGTCTAAGACTTAAATAACAGTAAAATATAAAAATATATGATAGAAAAAAAGCTTACCAAGCCAACTGAGGTACTCAGTAGTTTCAAGTTTTGTTTTAAAAGCATCCATTTCAAGTTTAAGCTCCTGAAGAACCTGAGCTGGCTCAGAAGACGCGATTGCTTGCTGTGTTCCTAGTTCTTGTTCCAGTGCAGCAACACGCCTCTCCAGAGCTTGCAACAGGTCAGCCTCGATCATCCCAAAAGATGTTGGGTGCGCTCCAACAACCTTCAATGCAACGAGCACAATAAATAGCCTCCAATATCGGAGTAAAAGTAAAAATTGTAGTTTTTCTTTTAACACTTTTTACTTTCGACTTTTACTAGCTACTCATCATTTTTATTTTTACTATTCCCCTTAACCTTATTATACTTAGCTATTTTATAAAGTTCAAATGGACAATAGTCTGGGTACTTTGTGGAATACGTGGAGGATAGCGAGACAATATCCGACGTGCACAGAATCACCGATGCACTTCATTGTTCGATCCCGGGTCGTTTATTTTTATCCGATTGTTTAGTGGTTTTATTCTTTCGTGTTCATTTTTATTTTTGGCTTGACTTTACCGCTTTTTTACTTTCCTTTTTTTGATAATAAGAGTATCCAGTTTACGAGAACGTAACTATAATAAATTATTACCTGGAGCACGTACGGCGTGTCTGGGGTGTTGGCTGCCAGTTGGGTTGAAATGTTTAGGAGTTTGTCTCCCTTTCGCAGTTTCAAGATGTCCAAAGGACCCGCCTCTGCTGCGCTTCTAAATAATTCTGAAAATTTATACATTTTTTATTTAGTGTTTAGTTTTTTTAATCTCCAGAAAAAAAAAAATTAATTTGAATCGAGTAAATAATTTTAAAGAATTTAATTTTTTTTATTTAAGCACAAAAATTCTTAAACTAAGAAAATAAAACTCTTCAATATTATTTTTTTGGTTTAAGAATTTTTCTCTTGATTAAAATTAATTTTTTTTAGTAGTTTAATTATTTTAATGTAAATTTTTTTTCTTAATTAAAATTTTTTATTGTTATTATTTTTATCAAAAATACAATAAAGGCTTTGTATAACAACAATAAAATAAAATAAAATTGTCAACAAAGTAAACAGAAGCGAGAATTAAAAAAAAAAATCTGCAGACGGTTATCTCAAATAAAAAGGAATTGGAGCATTTTCACTAGCGAGCGATGAAAGGATACTACGGATATAGATATAAATATAAGTAAAAAATAAAAAAAAGATATTAAGTATAAGTTTAACGGTGCGACGTTAGTAGCGTTGAATTTCTCTCCCAGTAGTATAAACTAAAATTTACCCAGAGCAGTATGTATATTTATATTTATAAATATATGTATAAGAAAGTATAAGAAAGATGAGTGCTATTTTCTGAATGAGAAAGAGAAAAAAAAAGGCGTAGAAAAAATATGAAGATGAAGACGCTCACGGAAAATTCCGTCTCCATTTTCGAGATAAGAATGAACAAGCATGAAAAGAAATGGGGTCGAGTGTCTTAGTCTTAGTCTTTATATTTTACTCATTTTAGTTATAGTTTCTACCTTTTATTATGACACCTCATAACACTTGAGTCATTTCTCTGTCGTAAAAATCATTGCCAGTAATAATTTTTTTACAACTTATAACTTTTGCCCTTTCAGCGCTCAGTTTATCAACATCTCAATCGCTCATCAGTCTATTAAATTTAAATAATTACAATTAAAAAAAAATTTAGATTAGTAAATTTCAAATTAAAATTCTAATGATGATAAAAATTTTTATTTTGTATCAGCTGTACTCGAAAGGATACAGTATCAAGTAGAAAGGATGTTAATAAGTCAGACGCAGAATCAAGTAATAGTTGCGCTCCGTAAAATAGTAGCTTAATTCAGAAGTGATTTATTCATTTATTAATATTTAACTGTTATGAATAAAAAAAAAAAAAAAAAAAATGAATAATCTCGCTCGTCAGTGACATATTTTTTCTCTCACAGCATAGATGTTTAATGACACGTATTTGGATGCAAATTGATGACAAATGCAAATAACAGCTAATGTCCTTTTTTACAACAAAATCCCTAAGCTAGAATAATTCCTCTTTTTACCTACGCTTGTTAATGTTTCTCATCTCATTGCGCACAATACATATTAATGCTCAAGCATTTTATTATTTCACAGCTTTGCCTTCCGTCCAAGTTGGAAAATTTAATCTCTATTCGCTGCGCAGATTTAGAAAACAATGGAAATTAATTGGTAAAAAAAATTGTAAATAATATAATTAATTATTTTTAATTATTATGTCCAAGATTTCTATTTCTTAAATTTATAATCTTATAGCCTTTTTTTTAATTTGATGTTATTTTTCATTAATAATTTTAATTTCGTCAACAATTTTTACCCTTTTGGTAATTTTTCTAAGTTAATAATAAAAGTTATATAATGTAAACTTATTAAAAAGTACAAGGTTAATTTTGTAAAAAAATATTGCGAACAGGCCAAGGTAGGATTCGAACCTGGCTCTTTTTTATTACACGCCGAAAGCTTTATCGTTTAAGCTATTTTTTTTTTTTTAATTATCAAAAGGGCAAAAATTGTTGATGAAATTAAAATTATCTATAAAAAAATGCCAAATTACACAGAAAAAACAAACTGCTTGCGCCAAAAAAATTTTAAGGAAGACAAAAGTCATTTTGAAGCAAGAAGAAATTTTTTTTGGCTTTGAAAGAAATTTTCAATCTTTTTCCTAATATTTTATTGAGCCAAGAAAATTTACACTCCAGTCAAGAATTTTTTTTTTCAGTTTAGTATTAAATAATAAAATTTTTCATCGATTAAATTCCCAAAATTTAATAAAAGATCTGTTAAAAATTCTTTGAATAAAATTAAAAAAAATTTCCCGGAACTTATTACCTTAACAATAATAACAACAAAAATTTATATTATTTAAATAAACAATAATCCATAAATTGAATATCAGAACATTAAGTTCATACGGGCAATGATATTGGCCTCAACAAAATAATGAATAAATTGACCCGGGGCGAGCAATAAAAAAACGTAATCGTCCACCATACTTTCATGATTCACTAACCCATTATCCCATTATAAGCAATGAAAGACCGGCAAAGATAACCAACAATGAGACTCTGAGGGCCCCTCCTATTCGGAAGTCTCCCTCAAGATCGGACACTCTGTCGATTAAATCGCCCAGCAACGTATATAGTAATACAGTACACTACGGTGTAGTTTATAGTTCTCCACTCTTATACTCCAGGCTACTCACACTTTAATGTTCATGCATATATATGTCACCAGTAACGTGGTCTATGACAATCAAGGACAGTGTCCCTCTCCCAGAGCTCCCTCTTAACTTCTTAAGCTCTTTCTTCTCCTTCTCTCATCTAATCTCTCTTATCTAGTAGCCTCTCGCTCAGAAGTACACATGTCGATATTATTACTTACGGCTAATTGCGGTAATTCTAGTTGATATTGCAACCGTATCCAATCATACGTATATATATTCACGTTCATATTAATATTCATGTGTATAATTCGTCCTATAGGTCGAGTTACTCTTCTCTTTACATTAGCATGCTGAGTTAAGGGCCGCGTAAGTATAGCCAATAATTCACAAAAGCCACTCCTGTGACCCTTTAAAGTCGCAATTACATCTATTTGCTCGGCTTGGTAAACTAAGAGTCCTTACTTTTACACCTCTGGCTTTAACAATTGTTAACGGGTCTTAAAAACGGTATTTTTGAAACTTATTTCACTGGTCGAGAAATATTAAAGCAGAATTTTTAAAAATATGCCGAAGTAAAAATGAAATTTAAAAATAATCTATATGATTACGAGAATAAGTAAAATTTTGTGGCCAGTGTATTTATATGATAAAATGGATATTTATGATAATTAAGAAATGACCTTGTATCTTGCGAACTATTGACATTTTTAAAGATATAAGCTCACCCCGACATTACACTCATCGAGATCTTTCATTTGAGTACCCATATCAATATTTCATATATTTTATATATCTATATATATGTATATATGAAAAATATATCAAAATGCATGTGGGTACTCAAATGAAAGTTCTTAATGAGTATAACATCATAATGAGCTTATATCTATAAAAATGTCAATAGTTAAGATGGTACAGTGCCATTTAACAAATATCTTGTGAACTATTGATATTTTTTAAGATATAAGCTCACCCCGACATTACACTGATCGAGACCTTTCATTTGAGTCCCCATATCAATTTTTCATATATTTATATATATATCATATATATGTATATATGAAAAATATATCAAAATGCATGTGGGTACTCAAATGAAAGCTCTTGATGAGCGTAACATCGAGATGAGCTTATATTTTTAAAAACGTCGATATTTAAGAAAGTACAGTGCAATTTAATAAAAGTCATTATTTAATAAAACAAAATTTTATTTATTTAGTTCACAAGTCCCGATAGTCACATAGTGACTGCAAGGTTGCTAATATTTTTTTAATCAAATTATATTATTCAGTGCAGTTCTTTTATAAAAACGAATTATATTGTCAATATTTTGTGATAAAATTAGTTTTCCCAGCAAAATCAATACCGATATCTCTAAAAAATTTATGGATAAGCTTTAAATTTCTACTCGACGTGTTATAAATTTATTTTCCTACGAAATAAATTCCAATATAAATTATAAAAAATTTATGATTACAACAAGTATCAATCTAACGAATATACGTTATTCACAAAACAAAAAAAAGAACACACAAAAAAACAGTGAAACTCGTTATTCACTGATCGACTGATGCACGCTCAGTCATCGTGTTAAATATCAATCAATTTATGTCAATACTTTCAATCCAGGAAATTATTTTCCCTTGGGAGTTTTGATAAACGCAAAGTAGGCCCTCGATTTCCCTCTTTCCATCCGGCTGACACTGATTTTTTTTTTCTTTTTTTGGATCAATCAATCGCCTCTATTTTTTTTTTTCACTGTTGTTTGAATTCTTTTTCAGCTTTTTATTCGAAAACTTTTCCCAATTTAAATTGAATGCCTTTCGGGCAGATATCATGGAGCCGAATGATCCCATACGTGCAATAATTTCGTGCTAGCTTTGTTTGTTACCTCCCAATATTTGAGGAATAAATATCACAGTGACATTTCTGGGATAAATAATTGATGAAATACTTTTTCACCCATTTTTATCGTTTTAACAAATATTTTATGGCAAATAAGGTACTAACAAACAAACAAAGTTGTTTTGATAAATTAATACCAGCTACTGCTGAATAAATTTGTTTATTCGATTGATTTATTAATTAAATAAACAACAAGTTCATGTTTATTCTTCAGTGTCAGCAATCGCTTCAATATTGTCGCTATTATTTAAATTTTAATATACTTCTTCGGTTTTATCAATAGATTTCAAAGACAATTTATTAAATTTCTGTATATTAGATCTGAAGCCATAAAATAAGCTTCAATTTTCGTGTTTCCTAGACCGAAAATTACCTACACATCTATGACTATTTGATGAAAGCTTACTATTGCGTTCGTTTTTCATTTCGATTGCCGAATGGCCTTTATTTGTTTTAGAAATCGACTTTTTCAGTCAAAAAAAAATTTTTTCATTAGTTATTTACCGCATCGGTGAAACATGAAATTATAAACCGAGATAGCAATTCACAGGTCTTTGACGGGTGGATATCATGAGACTTCTAGTTAACCACTTTTAACCCACTTTGATTGTCAGTTCAGGAAATATAAAAAAATGATTGAAAGCGATATTTGAAATTAATACCATCACAGACATTTCCCTTGACACGACGGTTGCAATGCGGTTGCCATCATAGTTTTACCTTTTGATACGTCATGAATACGGGGGATATATATTTAGTCAGTCGTATTTATTTCAACCAGCAATTAAATATTTATAACAAGCATAGCTGAAAATCCGGTATATAAATATTAATAAAATTTTAATTTATTTTAACAAATGCGTCTGTTTTTTTTTTTATTGTTATATGCTATGGTATTGTAGATAAATAAATAAATTATTAAAAAAAAAACATTATCCAATTAATTATTGTAAAATTTTAATAAAAATATATTCAATGATTTCATAGAAAATTTCATAATATAAATTTTTAAATAAAACCATTTAAAACTCGACAGAAAAAATTGACTATCCCATAAAAATACATAAAATCGTGAAAAAGTACCAATTCAACTCAATATATTTTTGATAAAACCAAATTCAATTTAAAAATTCCTCTATAATAAAAATATCCTTGTTACAAATTTTTTTTTGTATTTTCTCAATTATATAGATGAAAAAATGTAATTTTAGGAAAAAAATCAAAATGATGTTTTATTAACAAAAAAAGTATACATATTTTTTACCGGTAGTTTTTTATATTCACTAACTGTTGATCAATGGAATTTTCAATGATAAAAAACACGAATAAAAAATCCCTTGCATTTATACACGAATTGATTATCAAAAAGCGCGAGTCGTGCTACAGAAATAATTCTCTTGACGATTAACATCGCATTGTCTGTAAGTATATAAATATATACATATATATGTGTGCATTTATTGTGTTCCTATCCACGTACTTCATTCAATAAATATCTATTGAATTGGTATTATCAACATCGATTAATGCAGGCAGCTATTAGTTAAATCCAATAATCAAATTTATACGCACGATACCGAATCGGTAGATTCACAGATTTAGTGCCTTGTCAGAATAATAAATTCAATGTGGATCAAAAAAGTCGAGTTCAGCATGAAAAAAATAATAACTCGCTGAGAATAAAAGACGGGAATGTAAATTGAAATGAAAATAAAAACAATAACAATACCAATTTGTCATTTCATTATATTACATGTCTATTTATATTTTTCGGCAGTGAAATTAATTGAGATTTTATATTAGCTGCGGAGTGTGGACCAATAGGCAGGAAATAACGGAAATTAAAAGTCCACGTTTAGTTTTATTGTAAAAAAAAAACGAGGAGAGACAAAAAGGTTTGATGGAAATAATCTGATAAGCGAGGAAAAAATGGAAAACGTTAAAAATATTGGAAAAAAGCTCTTTCATATTATGCTACACACTGAAAACTATCAAATACTGTTTTAATTTTTTAAAAGATAGGTGGGTAGATAGATAGCAGCTTAATCACATTGTTGTTCTTGCTTTGTAGCTAATTTTAATTATTTTTATTTTTACCCAAGTAAATTCTCATGTTTATTATTATCCGGCTAGACATTCTACTCACGATTTAACTCAATTTAGATTAGTTTTATTTTATCGTTTATTTTTGCTTCCTTCGAGAAACTTATCAATAAAGATATCCCAAAAAAATTTACTTCTATACATTCTCGGTAAATATACTTTTATATACAATTACGATACTGTAATAGACAGCCTGTATAGCAACACGAAAATTACATTAAATATTTTTCCGTGCTTCCACCAACACACTTTCATGTATCGGCAATATTTCAACCCCTAGAGATTTATTCGTTTATTTTGTGCTACAACCAACCCGCAAGTAATTACTTTTAATAACAATTATTAACCAGACACCGTATAACTGTATTTTTACCGTAAAAAACCGATATTACTTTGGTATAAATTCTATTCATTATTGGAAAGACACAAGTCATTTAATTTTTCAATTACGCTCTAATCTGTTTTTTAATTCGATCAATTTTTCAGTTTTTTAAAATTAAAAACAATGATTTATTGATTACAGTAATTTGATATTTATATCAAAAATTATCCATGAAGGGATGTATAAAATATGACTCGTTATCTAACTTTTTTGGTTTCAGATAAGAATTATACTGTAAGGGAGAAAAATTGACGTCCAAACAGGAAATTCTTGACTCAAGTAATTTTGAACTGAATCATTTAAATATTTTTTAACAAAAGCATATTAATGTCTTCATTAAATTAAAAAATAGACAGTCAAATAAATAATTTATTAAAATCAAGTAAAAATTATTTTGTCTAATTCATCGTCTTGATTCAACTTAATTTTTTTTTTCAGTATAGATTTATTGATATAACACAGAAAAAATAATTTACTTGAATCAAATAAATAATTTTGAAGAACTTCATTTTTTTTATTTGAGTAAAAAAATTCTTAAACTAAGAAATTTTTCTTAGTTTAAATAAATTTTACTTGATTCAAAAATTGATTGTCTTAATTCAAGACAATGAAATTTTTCAAAATTATTTTTTTGGTTCAAGAATTTTTCTTTTGATTCAAGTTAATTTTTTTTCTGTGAATTTCAAAAGGTTATCTTTTCGTATTTTAAAAGAGCAGTTTTTTAAACTTTTAAATATTAATTACTTCGAAAATTACAAAGATTTCTAAATGAAAATCAAGTTATAGCTTCATTACCGATATCACTTTATAGCTAAATCAAAAAAGTGTTCAATAAAAATATTTATAATTGAAGAAAACCAGTTCTTTTTGTCGATTAATCAAAAATGAAAAGATACCCTTCTGAAACTCAACTCCTCATTTATATCTACGTTCATAAAATGTATAAAGTCGAATTATTCGACACTTGGATCACATGGTTTGTATCATCGATTAAAAAACTGCTTCTAACCAATAACAACTAGCCTCTTAAAAAGTGTAATTTTATTTCATCTTGTAATAACTACTTTTAGAGATATTTTTTTTATATAATTCTGATAATTTAAACTTATAAAGCAAATAAAATTTATTTAATTCTATTGAAATGTTAATACTTTTTTTGCTTTATTTTTATTTTCCTTTTTCACCTATAAGTAAATTTAATTGATGTAAATCTAATAATCTATAAAGCCGATTGGCGTTTGAATAAATAAATAAATAAATAAATAAACACAAAAAAATTTTACCTTTAAGTTCCGAGTTGCCAACTTGATCGGGTCGAAAACTGGCGATTTCTCGACGATCGCCCACAATGAAATAAATATTAATATACTCGTCATCGGTATCGCCGGTGCCGTTTCTCGGTTTCTCGAAGTCCATGGCCAGCCTTTTGTTGGCTGTGTAGAGTTCGTTATCGCAGGACGCTGATCCTGACCGTGATCCTGATGGCGAGAACGGGGAGGATGATGCCCGGATTTTCGACAGGCCGCTGATATTGTCAACGATATCGGTATTAATATCTCGGAGAGTGATAGCAGCAACGACAACAAGAGTGTCGATGACAGTGATGGCAGCGCAGGCGACGAGGACTCCAATTCGGAGGACAATGACAGAGATAACGATAACGATAACGATGATGCTGATGCTGCTGTCGGTGGTAGCAGCAGAGCTGGTAGTGCTAGTAATGTTAGTGGCGGTAGTGTTGAGGATTTTGATGATGATATGAGTGATGTTATATCGTGGTATCGAAATAATTGACAGCGGGGGTGTCGGGTGACGCGCGTCAGCAGCCCGTGGATCCACGCCGGGCTCATCGTCGCATCACCGTGCTGGCGGCAACCCGGCCACCCCCAATCACCACTGACACACGACCACACTCCTTCACCTGATTACGCTTCTGATCCTGATCCTGTTGCTGCTTTTGCTTTTGCGCTTGTTCTTTAGCCAGGTGCTGTTTTTCCGTCAGGGATTTTAGTCTAATGTTACTGATGATACTGCTCTTGCTATTGATTATCCCACCGCGAGCTCTCGATATTAATAATTTACGGGAACTATTTACCAGCAATCGCCGATTATCTGCATGCTCCATATTCTGAAACACAGACATTTTTTTTTCGTTAGTCTTTTCATTCTAGTTTTTTTTTTTATCGTCTTTTTTAGATACAATTATGTTGTCTAAAAAAATTTCTTAGAAGTTCAATAATCTCTTTTATTAAAAGAATAAGCAAAATTTTGTGGCCAGGGCATTTATATGATAAAATGGGTTTTTATGGTTAAATTTGGTATCGTTGGAAAAGTCTTGACCTGGAGTTGTACCTTTTCAAGGTTTCATATCATTTTCATCAATAGTCAATTTATGATGATAAGTATTTAGGCTGCATTCGAAAATGCTCTATCTCTAGATACATAATTAAGAAATGACCCTATATCTTGTGAACTATTGACATTTTTATAGATATAAACTCATCCCGAAATTACACTCATCAAGACCTTTCATTTAAGTACCCACATCAATTTTTCATTTAAGGAAGTACAGTGTAATTTAACAAAAGTTGTTATTTAATAAAGCAAAATTTTATTTATTTATAGTTCATAACCCACGGCAGTCACATAGTGACTGCAAGGTTGCTAGTTAACTTTTATTTACACAGATTGCCATTGTGAAAAAAAATGTAATATCATAAAATATTTAAAAAAAAAAAAAAAAAAAAAAACATTTTTACTTGTACAAATTATTAAAATTGATGATTGCAATTTTAAAAAAATAAAAAAAAAAAATATACTTTAAATCACCAAGATCGGAGACTTGACTCAGTAAATTGTTAAAAAATTGTGCAAATATACTGTTGGGAAGCTAATTAAATTACTACAATACATTCAAAAATACTCATAAATATTTATTAGTAAGCTTCTGTTTTTGTAAAAGAACCACCTTGAAAAAGTTTATTTATCGAATGTAATACAATCCATCACTTAGCTAAAGTACCAATTTAAATCCTCAACTACAATTATCGAAGCTATTTTTTTGATAAACGCGATAAAAATATTCAATATTTTTTATTCTAGCCTACCAGTCTATTTTTTCTATTTCAGACCGATAAATTTAGACTGTAAAGTTAAAAATACACGCATAAAACGATTTTGTTGAAATAACAAAAGACGGGATAACTGAAAAATATGTCCTGGTAACAAATGAGTATGTTTATAGCAACAAATCCATTAGTTGCATTAACAAAAAGTTTCAAGTTGTACTAACAAACCAGTTTGTTAAATCACAAAATAAATTTGTTGCTCTAACAAAATTATGTTGTTGCTATCACAAAATGACTTTGTTGCTGTTACCAAGTGATTTTGCTGCTGTATCAAAGTGGTTTTATTGCAATAACAAAACTAATTTGTTGCTTTTTAAATGTATACATATAAAATTTACTGTAACAAATTTATTTGTTATTCCAACAAATTCTCATTGTTATTTTTACAAATTCACTTTATTACTTCAACAAATTGTCTTTGTTAATCCGACAAATTCTCTTGGTTATTTTAATAGAATAATTTTGCTGTTTCAACAAAAAAATTTGTTATACCAATTAAAGTATTTTGTCGAATCAACTAAAAGATTTTGCTATAGTAACAAAACTAATTTGTTGTTATAACATATCAATAACTTGTTATAACCTAAATTTTGTTATTTTAACATATGATTTGTTATCCCTATGTTAACAAATTCATTTGTTACCACAACATATCTTAGGTTATCTTAACAAAATTTTTTTTTGCCTATAGGGTGCCGAGACTCACAAGTTCAGAAAGGTCAGACCGGATTAAGATATCAGTCCGATAGAAAAATACTTTTGATATTTTTTACTCCAGCTTTTAAAGATTTCTTCAACTACAATCTCAAACTTTGTTATCTATCAAAAATAGATAACAAATTATTTTTAAAATAGTCAAAACTTAAATTAACCTCAGGTCTTCACACAAGCATCCGTCCAGAACAAATCACAGTATTTACAAAGTATCTTTGTCGTAAAATTCGACAAGTGTACGGAAGCATTGATTGATCAAATTAAATTAATACAGACCGCGAAGCTCAATGCCAGTAAAGGAAAACAATAATTGTTGTTAATGTTTACGAAACTTCAGCGATCTCCAGAATGCGCGTGGGTCGTTGTAATTTTACCCAAGAGTCGGAATGTATATATTGAAATATATATAGTATATAATATAATAATAATTCCAGCGATAACATAGTGTGGGAATATATATAGATATATGTAGTAAGATAACACATAAGTTGATAATAAAGGGTCAGGAGAATCCAGATGGAAGCTCCGACATCCTCGAGACCTTTTACGGATGAGTAGGAATTTGCAAGCTCGCTCATCCGTGAATATATATAATACACTGCTATGTATTTTGCAAGAAGAAAATGGTTAGGATGCATACCTGGTTTGTATACAGTATGTATAAATATGTTGCATATAAGATTAGACGTCTGGATTCTGTATTGGCAACATTTACTGCGATTCACATTAAAATATACCGACTAGACACAATTAGTCGCGTGCATTTTACCATCTCAATACTTCGTTAATTTGAACTAGTAAATTAATTAGATACTGAGATTTATATCAATTATTCTTGAACTATACACTGGAAATTATAAGTTTGATACTGATGATGATAATAATAATAATATGAGTTGGTGTTATTATAATTAAGACAAGCTTTGAGATAATAAAAGACTATGTTCAACTCTAGTTCTCAATTATTGAAAATTGGCTTTAAGGTCTAATGATTTTTGGAAAAGCTAAGTTTAATAAAAAATTTGTGAGTTTGGAATCTTAATTCCAAAAAAAAAAAATATTTGGCAAAATGGCGCGTAGTTTAAAGTAAAAATCCGAAATATTTTGTCAAATATTTTTTTTTTTTTTTTCATTCTAGTATCGACGATAACTATACTTATACTAATTAAAAGTCAATCATATTTTTTAATTTTAGATCAGACGGAGAGATCAATCTATCTCCACCAGTCAGGTCCATTTTTTTTGAGAGGGGAGTTCGGCGCCATTTTTCTAATTAAAAAAAAAAATTTTTTTTGTTTTGATTTTCATTTTTGTGCAGTTGATAAGTAAGAGAATAAGTGTAAAAAAATTTGAAAGAATTAGTCATTACCTTCACATAGAAATAAAATTTTTTAAAATAGCTTAAATTTTAGGCCGCTTTCCCTTAAATGTATAGTTTTTTTGAAAAATATTTTGTTGAAAAAAATGCACTTGTTATTAATTTACTAATTGATGTAAATATCAATAAATAAAGCAGCTATTTAGAATTCAGCTCTCAGAAAATAAAATCTAAATCAAAAAATCTTTTTATAGATATATTTGCATCGAACGATGACAAGAACACTCCGACGTTACTTGTGTAATTAAGTTATTTAAATTAACTTGATTCTCTTCGTACGTCACATTCTCTTTCTCTCTTGTCGGTCGTATTCCTCCTCGGCATACACAATTGTATCTGACACACCGATACCAGCTGTTACTTTTTTACTGTTACATAAAAAATAAAAGTCTTTTATAATTTTGACATAAACTTTTCTTTCTGCTTGTGCAGAATCGTAAAATATAATGAGATTGAGAGAGTCGTGTGAAATTTTTAATTATTTTTCTAACGTTATACTTCTGAGTAATTAATTACAATTAGTAAAATATGCATGAGTAAATATTGTATCGACAACAACGAAATTTAATGACCTATTTAACATTTTTCAACTCCCACTCGCTTGCAATTAACCACCGAGAAATTAATAGTTAAGTTGTTACGTAGCTTTGTATGAAATATTCGTCTTAATATTATACACTCTCATTGACACTTTACCTTTTTTGACATTTGGTGTCATCATGGTCAAGTGGCTCTTGCACTCACTTGACATTTTTTTTTTTTAGTTGATGTGTTTTAGTCGCGTTCCAGTTCCAACTTTTATCAACTTCATTTTCATTGAGAAAGTTAGAATGTAAAATTTACTATTTTATTTTTAACTTCCCGGAAAATTTCTCAAATGAAAAAACTTTTTACAACTGTAATTTTTTTTTTTTTTTTCAAACTAATCAACTAGACTCATCTGAGGACTAAAAATTCATAATAAAAACCTGTTATGTAAGGGCAAATCTCTTGTTAATGGTTAAATAAATCTAATGGAGGTAAACAGCTTTTAAATCGTTTTCAAAAATAAAAAAAATGTCTTGGAGAATAAATTATTGTCTAACCACCAGCATTCAAGACGTGACTGAGTAGAATAAAAAAAAAAAAATTATTTCAACCTTTTTGGCAGACTGCCTTATCTTTTTATTGTAAAACGCCCTTTTAGTGTTTGAAAACCAATATAAAGAAAAAAGTCTGGAATATTTAAATAAAATTTATTTCTATATAAATAAAAAATTTCAATTTTTTTTTTCAAGTGATATCAATATTTTTTTCAAAAAATTACTACAAAAAAAAAAGCTCAAAAAATCAGCAGGTTCGTCTTTTAAGTATGAGGTCGTAGAAAGAGGCCCTCGGTGGTTTGAGAATGAGTAAAGGAAAAAAAGGAAACGTGCTAACGAGCCCCGGTCAGCATTAATTGTAACATCCTCTTGATGGCGTGGAACACTTCCGTCGCGCCATTGCCTCGGGTCTGTAACAGAGGAAGCTGCTAAGACGTCCTCAACGCCTACACTCCAATGACAAAAAGGTTCCACCTTTCTCTTTAAAATTAAAATCTCCCATTTATTCAATTTAACCTCGAAAAACTAACAAACATTCATTTCACGTATATCCTTAATTACCCTCATTAAATGTTGTTTTATAAATATTTTATAAATATTTATAAATATATTATACCCGAGCTGGCGGATATTAATTGGTCTACTTTGGTAAACTCGTTAAACTATAATACTGGTAGATCGGAATGATCGACAAATTCAATTTTAATTGTTTTCACCTTTTTTGTTTAACGATATAAATAATATAATTATCCGGTTCGCATCTCAATCTACCTAAATAAAATCATCCCGCGAGAGTTGGAATAAATTTTGTAATTTGATAGAACGAGTTATAGACCGAATTGCGTTACCGTCACATCGATTTAAGTTTGTTATGTCATTTACGAAATGTTGACGTCAATTTACATCCTCACTCATTCATCCTTGTCACTTTTTTTGATACATTGAGCGAAATTCTTAAAATAGAAATTGATTTTTTTGAAGGATTTGACGTGACAGGCTGCGATTCTACTTCTATTGAATAGTTTCAAAAAATGGTAATAATAATAATAGCAGCTTACAAAAAAATTATTTTTGAATTAATATATTCGTATTTTTTTAATGAAATTTAATTCATACATTTATTATTCAGTTCAAAATTTTAAATAATATTGATTTAGAATAATTCATGTGTAAATACAAAATAACTAAAGTTTGTATCAATAATTTTTTTTATTCGATTAAAAATTAAAAAAAAATGACTCTTAGGATGGCAAGAGGATAAAAAATCTAACAGAATTTAATAATTTTTCAAATTTTCGTAGCCAGAAATTCAAAACTTTTCATTTTTTAAGCAAAAAGTCAGACAATAAAAATTAAATTTTTTTATTTGTCTTTATGGTTTTTTTTTTCTCATATTTATAAAAAATTTATACACATTTTCAAGTTGAATGGAGAATAAAAAAAATTTTTTATACGCCCTTTTGACATTAGTAAAGCGATATATAAAACTTATATTCCAGCTTATTTGTCATTCATTCAAATCGCTCATTTTTATTTGAGGATAAACGATTTTTTTGATGTGTACATAAACATATATTACAGTAAGTAGAAATACCAGAGGGAAGAAAGAGAGGGAGTCGGAGACGGATAAGTAAAATTGAAGGCGCGTCAACCCGCGTAATCGAGGCATCAGCTTTTCATGCGGGCTTATATGGAAACAAAGTAAAACACCGGAGAATATATGTGAAAAGGACAGTAAAGTGCATTAACATACAGCTCATGAAAAAGGGATGTGACCCATGGCGTCAAGTATAAAATTTATGTTTCTTTTTTTTTCTCTCTCTACTTCAGCAGTAAAACTTTATTTTATATTAATACTATTTTCTTTTGTGGAATTATTATTATCCCCAGAAGATAATTACTGAATGAAGAGTGGAATATAGAAAATGTAGAAAAGACTAAATAAAATATATGCTCGGTGTTTGTATTTTATGTCTGTTTACGTAAATCCGATTTAATCTTGAGCTTTTATGGTCTTTGTATGGTGAAAGGGATGCTGCAGTTACTTCTGGGAATTTCTGTAATGCTTTGCAGCCCTCATGATCCATAGAACATCGCGACTCTGCTCTATATATAGCCCGGATACAGCAGTCGTATAGAGACCCCAGAATTATTGATTCACCAACTTTGACCAGATACGGAGGATACACACAAATCTTGGGTGGGATTCAACGAAGTGAATGTGAGAGAGAGAGAGAAAAGCTGGATAACTATATTCTGATGTGAATGATATTCTTTTGGAGGATTCATTAAATTCAAGCTTCAATGGAAACTTCAAAGCTCATTCCATCAAATGAAATTTATATTTAAATATAAAATATATATGAAACGCGTTATGAAAATCCAATAAAAATCGAGTGGAATAGAAGAAAGCCTTGGATGTAGAAAATATTGTTTTGTTGTTGTTGTTTTTTTTTTATTTTTTTTTTTAATGTTTTGGAGTATTTATTAATTATTATGCGAAAATTTAATGCAAGAGAATTTCCAGAGTGAATGGGGATTACCCCCATGAAAAAAAAATATATGTCGAAATACTTAAAAAATATATTTTAAATATATTAAAAATCTATAAAAAATATATAGAAATATATTTTTAATAACTAACTTTTAGGCCGATTTTCATATATATTTTAGATATATCCAAAATATATTTTTGAAGTGAAACTTCTTTAGGCGCATGAGGGTAAAATTTTTACAGATGAAACGTCACGCCGGTATGCAACGGAAGTGTCGGAAAAGAGAGAGAGAGTGATCGAGACCGATTGAGAGAGAGTAAGACAGGGCGAACGTAGCATGAGCAACTAGCCGTGGAGTGAGAGTAGGGAGCAAGCGAGTGAGAAAGATTGAGAGAAAAAGTGAGACAGAGCGAACGTCGTATCACGCATAGTGCTATGGAGTGTGAGGTGGGAGAGAGCTATAGTGAGAAAGATTGAACAAGAGAGAGAGAGAATACGGGATATCGAGAAAGAATACACGCCCTATTGGTTGTGTATTCGTTTACTAGTTAATTATTATACTAATAATTGTTTCTTTATTATTGAAGTAAAACTTCTTTATCGTATGTATTTTAAGATATATCTTGAATATATCTAAAATATATTCAAAATATATAAAATATATATGAAAATCAACCAAAAGTTAGTTATTAAAAATATATTTAGTATACATATTTTTCGTATATTTATATATTTTTTATAGATTTTTAATATATTTAAAATATATTTTTTATATATTTCGACATATATTTTTTTTATCTTTTTTTTTCATGGGGGTAAGCTTGTGGATTTGTGAAATTATTTTGTATACTCTTTTGTAATTTTATGAAAATTTTATAATTTCTTATAATTTTTATGACTTATGTTGAATGAAATTTAATGAAAAAAATTTTTTCGAGTAATTTTATAGATGAAATTTTCAATAAAAATTTTTCTGAAGTGTTGAAATAATTTATGATAAGAAAAACTAATTTAACTAATTTGAGTTTTAATTTTAGTCAAAATTAAGTGAATTTAATTATAAAAAATTTTTATTTCTAGATTAAAAAAAAATACTTCCAGTAAAGTGTGAACTCGGAAAGATAATTACACCCTTCAAGACGTAGAAAGTATCTTTTCTTATTTTTTTAATCCCACTTAGTAGAGCTCTTTGGTTGTTGATGCAAGGGATAATTACCCGACTGCGGTGATGGTGGAGAGTCGAGAGTGAAAAGGAAATAAATAATAATAAAGTGAAAAGTAGAGTGTCACATTTCGCAGTGGATTTTTTTATAGAATAACTTTTTTTTGAAATAGCAAACATGACCTCGTCTTTTGCCGCGCTGGTTGTGAGATGAAAAAGAAAATATGTAGAAGATATGTCGATAAAATAAAAACACGATAAAGGAAAATATTATTGTTATTATTTTTGTATGAATAGATATCTCGTGGTAAAAGTTTATTTTATTAACTTTTATTTTTGCGGTTAATTCAACATGTCTTGACTTTTGGTGTTTTTTATTTAAAAATTGTCTGACAAGTTTTGTTGAAAGTTTTATCAAAGTTTTTAGATTATAAGTTGTCGGGTTGTAAGGAAAATTGAGAGAAATAAAATGCAATTAAAAGTTATTTTATTGATGACTAATTTTCCGAGTAAAAATATTAAAAATTTATTTTATTTGTTCCCTGCTATCAATATAAAATGACGTCTAAAGCAATTAATAGATCAAACAATATAATCACTTTTTACCTAGATAAGAATGACGTTTAGTTTAGTTAAAAACACACTATTTTATCCTCTCCAAGTGAAAATATATATTTTTTTTCGTATTGTTAAGCCTACTGAAAACTTTATCGAGATAATTTTTAGCCGAGACAATATTTACTTTCTAATATCGCTTTTTTCAAGTACTCGTTGTCTATAGTTGAAATTCTAGTCGCTTTGATAAAATAAAATAAGATAAATTGTGTAACATTATTTGAGAAGAAACAAAAAAAAAAAAGTTAAACAAAAGATATGAATTTTCTAGGGTCAGTGAACTGAAATCTTGGAATCAATATTGAAGGAGATTTTTCAATATTTCAATAGACTTGAAATTGAGATAAGAAAAGTGTCGTCTTATCCAATGGACTGAACAAATCCACAATCGACGCATTTCGAGCTACATATATGTGCACTCGATCTTTTATTTTGTATTACTATTGCTGTAGTTTTTTATGTGTGTACAAACATATGTCATATATGTTACAATTCACCTTCAAGCGCTTTTCCTATCTTTATTTTTACTCAGTCAACTGTAATAAATCTTCTATACTTTGCTTTAAATTTTTTCAATGAAAAATATTTAATAATATTAACAATAATTTATAAATTCTTCAGTTTTATGTTTTTTTTTTTAAAATAAGAATTTTGAAAAAAACACTTTGCATTTTTCAAAATTCTTCTTTGTCTAGCAGAAAAATATAAAGCTGCAATCGTAAAGACCGGCTGTTAACTTGTTAAGCCATTTCATACTACGAATAATTATAATATAGAATCACAACCATTTTTATTCATTATAATGAAAAAGGAAAACTGGAAAAATTATAATTTTAATTATAAATATTTAACACTTTTATGTGTAAATTTAACATTTATTGTGTTAAATTAACACAGAAAAGTGTTAAATTAACACAAAAAAGTGTTAAATATTTAACATAAAAATTTTTAACACAAAATTTTTTGACGCAATGACGCAAAATTTTTTACTGTATACAGTTTCAGATTGTAATTATTAGATTTTATAAGAATTACATTGTAGAATGTAATATTTACATTGAAAGCTCTGAATATTAAATTAAAAAATTGAATTTAAAAAAATGTTATTTCAAATTGTAATTTTTCTAGTTTTGATTACGACGGGACCGATTTTACATTTTATACTGTAATTTTTCGAGTTTTCTTTTTTCCGTGTAGAAGCAAAGAAAAAAATTTGGGAATCAGAACCAAGCCAGGACTCGAACATGGGTCTCTACGATTACAAGTCAGATCAACTTTGCTTTTACTGAGTAAAAATTGTCGTAATCCTTAATTAAAATAATAATAAAAAAAAGCATAAGTTAAACAAGCAACTTTGTAATTGTCAATTGAAAATTAATAGTAATAATTGGAGAAATGAATAATTAATGATGTATTCAACAGAAACCGGTCATATGGAATCGAAAATGCAGTCTATTAATAACAAATTTAATTGGTGATAATATACATTTTAGTATTAATGCAAATATCCTGGATGCTACGGTAGATAGTTGAGCATAGTGAAGTAAAATGTACACGTTAATTTACAATACTTCATATAGGTAGAGCGTATGTAGATACATACGGTGTGTATACACCCACCACATACAAAGTAACATGACTAACTGCGTAACGTATGAGGGGGTGTCTAATTAACAAAAGAGCAAGAGCAAGTTCAATTGATAATACAAATAGACAATGTATATTTTAGAGCACTGTTTGGTTTACTCCATGTCACAAAACAGAACTACGATAATTAACTTAACCATTGTATCCCGAAAGTTATCCTGGATTTGTATCCAATTCGCCGTTTAATGACTGCCATTTTTATTACATCCTCTGCTCCATTTTATTCAAATCCAAGGTATTTAATTTACGTCTATTTATATACGCTCACACAATAGTTGTGACTGATATAAACTCTATATATGTGTGTACAGAAATGCAATTTAAAATTTTTTATTCAAAATCGATAGAGTATTAAATTTATTTTTCAATTTTATTGCATCGCTCTGCCGATCAAACTCGATAAAAAAAACGCATTTGCTCTACACGAAGTTTTATATAATTTGTCGAGTAAAAATGCACTTTTGTTGATGACGAATTTTTTTTTCTTTTCCATTTAATTACATTCGAAAAAAATTATTTGGTTCGTTACTGTCAAAATATATAACATATAAAAATAAAACAAATAAACATTTTTTAAAAACTATTACTTTAATTTAATAAATTTTTTACGCAATGAAAAGCGTCAACACGTGTAATAACAGCAGTTTTACTTGGAAGGTCTGTTTTGAACCCTTATCAATATCGAATCTCTCCCATTTCAACACTCTTGTACGGCTGGATATTTTTTTCAAGAGATCAATAAAAAAGGTTCGAGTTGATTAAAAATAATGTAAATTTAATAACATTTTTACTGCGAATAAATCGATAGCAGTAAAGATAAAAAAAATATATAAGTAAATAAAATTTTGACGATTGTAGTAATTATTCGCTTAGATATTTTATCTTACACGTGTTGTTATTTTTTACAGAGTTAACTTATATTTAATATGTTTTCATCGTCAACACGTCAAACTGTTTTAATGGACTGCCTCGAATGTCGCTCACCAGAGAACAGGGTGATATCGATTCGCGGTTTACAGCACCCAACCACAAGATTGAAGCACGCAAACCCATTTGCTACCTCAAAGGTCCCTCCGACGATAAATTTAATAGGGACTTTTCCAGCATAAAAACCTACCAACCGTTGTGTATCACTTTCATTTATTAATTCCGTGCATCTAAGTCAGCCTCGTATATTCTATCCATTAAATATTACCTTCCCGCTTATAATAACATGAATTTACTTAATTATTTACTCAAGTATTTATTGGCTAGCACAAAGAAAAGTTTCAGCAATAAAAAGTAATATTAATTCTTTCAGTCTAAATATATTCTACCGCCGCGATAACACGGGCAATAATTAAGGTCAATTATTTATTTTTAAATCAAAGAGGTCGACCTAGAAATATGTATACACAACTCACCCCCTAGAAGTTGGTAAATTTACGTTCCCGTAGTTATATTAAACTATCACTATCGGACAGATTTTTCTGCAACAAATACTTTAGTTTTTGCTACCGGACAATTAAATTTGTTTTTTATTTTTATTTAGTTCTACTTTTAAACTAATTTCGTGAATGGCCATCTTGCTCGCGTGATAGAACAAATTTAGTTTGCTGTGTGTTGTATGATTTCGTGTAATTTAATTAAACCGAAACTAAACACTGTATTAGAATTAATGAGGTTGCGAGCGTGAAAGAGGTGGTGTTAAAAAAAGGTCTAATGAGAATTATTATGTCAAAAAATTTTTAATTTTTTAAGAAAGTTTTCAAAGAATAAATTTCTTTTTTTTTAGTAAAATTTCAACCAAAATTTCTCGTTTAAATTATAATATATTATGAGCAGATATAAATTTTTTAACTTGTTAAAAATATGACCTTAGTAGTTTATGCGACTTTAAACAAATTAAAAAAGAAAAAAAAAAAAAAAAAGAGGCGCACAGTAGCCTATCGGATCCGGCCCTTGCTACCAAAGCATTGGACCGGGTTCGAATCCGGCGTACACCAATGAATATTTTCAATATTTAAGTGTATTATTCTGCTCAGCCCAAGAAATACAAACGAGTTCCAATCTCAAAAGTGTACCCCCTACCGTAGTCGCTCATGACCTTAGTAGTTTATGCGACTTTAAACAAATTAACTTGTTAAAAGTATATATTTTTTCCCTAGGGGTTTGAAAAACTCTCAAAATTCTTTACTGAACTCTAAAATAAAAGCGCAATTTATACCCTTTGCTGATAAATTACCTAAGTTGATAAGAAGCTAAATTTACGGCAAACTAATTAAATAAAAAAAGAAAAAGTTTAATTAGCTCAGATTGAGTCTAGTACTAAAAAAAGTCCAAAATTCGTTGAAGTATTTCAGAGAGTAATTTGTGAAAGATTAACGACCGAAATCAAGCGGGAAAGTGGACAGGCTTGTAGTACAAAATTTTATTGCCCGCCGTAAAATCGAAACGGGTATAGTCATAAAAAAGGTTACTCCTTTAGAGGGCCATGAACTTGTGTGTGAAAAGGTCGAATGTCGAGTGAAGGGGTATTCTATATCGTGTGTGTGTGCGTGCAATAAAACACGTAAGGTCATGGCTACCGGTTTTATTGATGATAATCCGGGTTTGTGGCGGATAAATGCTTCAGCCTAATTTCTTACAAATTGCCGAACGGCCGTAGAAATATTTCAAGCTCTTATATATTTCAACCCGGCGAGTTCCTTGTAAACCTTATATGTGATGTGATGCGATTACGATCGGAATAGAACGGAGTGATATACTTTACGGAGGTCAAATTAAATTGATGTTTCTTTAAAAGAGAAAATATAATAAATAAATATATTTATTTCATATAAGTTTAATGAAAAACCTACGTCCTTGTTCTTCTGATTGATTCGTCCTCGAGTTGGCAACTTCTAATAGACTCTACGTGATCACAGTCTTTTAATTAATTTGCCGTCACGCTTTTTATTTCTGTCTTATTGAACTCAAAATTACGTTTGTTTACTGAATGAAAAAAAACTAAAGCAATATTTTTTATAAAAAATCGAGTCTCTTTAAATTGAAAATTTTTCAAAAAAATCATCGACTGGAATTATTAAAAATTATATTTAAACTTTTTCGATATTTACAAAGTTTTGAGTACAATTTGAAAGGCTACTTTTTTCTAATTAGCAATTTGTCTAACTCCTTATTTTTTAGAGGGTGATTTTTTAACATTTTAATGTAGCAATAATCCAATTATAAATTATTTAAATGATTCAAACCTAAATATTATATCTCTATTAGATATTAAATGGTTTTTTAAAGTGATAATAAATTTTGAACTAATTATTTTTTTCGTACAAAAGAAGATTCTCTAAAATGGAGTTAGATAATTTGCTAATTAGAAGTCGAAATAATTATTGAATTGTAATATTTGATGAATAAATATAAATTAATTGTTAAAATCACAATTTTACTCTTAAAAATAGTATTTATTATTAATTTATAAGTAGTCAAGTTTTTTCTATAAAAAACTTTGAGCTAAAAAATTTTTCTTCAATAAAAAAAATCATATTTTTTCTCTATTTTGTCTTTGAAATAAAAAAATTCATCCACTCATTTTAAAACTTTGAAAATTAGTAATTAACAAAACTATTCACATAAAAAATGCTTAATCTAAAGAATCGAGTACTACCCTAATAATCAGAAAAGTAAATACTCAATTCGCTGACGTCAGTGAGTCGTAAAAAAGTATTAAGTCGCGAAAAAAAGGAGACCGCGACTAGAAAAAAAAAAAAACTAGTACGATTAATTTTATCAAATAAGATCTTAGAAGGTTAAAATAAAGCCAAAGTTAAGACAGTCTGGTAGAAAACAAACACTCGTTAACAAGACATATGAGGACAGATTGAAAAGATTTCCTGTCGCGGTTAAAATCGTGCTCTCTGCCCTTATAAACCTTAACAAAATAAAATATACATTATCTTTATACATCAAATGTACATCTGTGTATCTATATATCTATATAAATAAATGTTGAGCTGAACCGAGCGGGCCAGAGATTAATTTATCGAATTAAACGTTGTACAATTGCGTTATAACGTTGTATTGGAGTAACCGGGAACTGTTAGTTATACTGGTCTTTGCTTGATCGTTTTCATTGTCGTTTGTGAGTAGTATAGTCTCATCTATAGTCCATATAATATAACATATATGATGATTCTACATATAATACTACTCATCGTATACCGTATCGCAACTCTCTCTGCTCTACAAACTTGTTGCTAGATGATCATATGACAACACTACGACAATATCATCAAACAAACTCTACTACAAACTTTTAATATCTTTTTTTTTTTATATCTCACCCAGTATACTTACTACATAACATATGATATCACATGTTTAATTTTTTTACCACCTACTTATTATATACTTTATATTTATGTATACATATTTTTTTAAGGAAGATAAGTGTATTTTTATCACAAGTCAAACTTTGAAGAATAGACCAAGGAGTCAAGATAAAAATCTCGACCGACAGACTGTAATTATTTTTATTGCCTAATTTATATTTATATTTTATTTATACTAGGTTTATTTGTTTTTATGCGGCTGTTTTTGGAAGCATAATAAATTTAATAAATGCATCTAGCTGGGTTTACATTAGATAAGTTTGCTTTTACAATCGCTCATTGTTTGATCAATAGTTATTTTAGAAAACTAATGTTTCCGTCTAATCCGTTCATAAATATACCGGGAAATTCCTGTACTAGTGTTTGTTTACCGGAAAATATATCATAAGATATCTGGATCTGTTTGTCGAGTCTTAAATTATATTACTCATTTTTTTTTAGTGTAATTGTAAAAATATACCGTCGTATTTTTAGAAATTATTTTTAGATTTTTTTTTTTATGAAAAGTAGCAATTAATTATAATTTAAAAATTATTAAAAAATAATCTATATTATTAAAAGAATAAGCAAAATTTTATCTCCAGGATAGTCATATGATAAAATTTGTTTTTTTAGTGAAATTTAGTGTCATTGCAAAGGTCTTGATTTCAATTTGTGCCTTTTCAAGGTTTCATATCATTTTCACCAATAGTCAATTTATTATGATAAGTATTTAGGCCGCATCCGAAAATACTCTATCTCTAGATACATAATTAAGAAATGACCTTGTATCTTGTGAACTATTGACATTTTTAAAGATATAAGCTCATCCTGATGTTACACTCATCAAGACCTTTCATTTGAGTACCCACATCAATTTTTCATATATTTATATATTATTATATATATATGCATGTGGGTACTCAAATGAAAGCACTCTATAATTAACAAAGTACAGATCAATTTAACAAATACCTCGTGAAATATTGACATTTTTAAAAATGTAAGCTCATCCTGATGTTACACTTATGGAGACCTTTCATTTGAGTACCCACATCAATTTTTCATATATTTATATATTTTATATATATATGTATATATGAAAAATATATAAAAATGCATGTGGGTACTCAAATGAAAGCTTTTGATGAGTATAACGTCAAGATGAGCTTATATCTTTAAAAAAGTACAGTGCAATTTAACAAAAGTCATTATTTAATAATGCAAAATTTTATTTATTTATAATTCACAAGTCACGGTACATAATGACTGCAAGATTGCTAGTTTTCAATATTGAATTTTTAATTTTTAATGTTTAATAAATATCAATCATTAAAATAATTTCTTCTATTAATATTATTATTTTTATTAATCATATAATGGCATAGTTCATTTTATAATTATGTTTGGTAAAAACATTTCGGCAACTTAATTTTAAAACTATAATTATTTGGTAATTATTGGGTCCAGTATTCGATTGATATTCTGCGCTAATGTAGAGTTCATTGAAGTATAGACCACTTTCTAATTAGACCCCGTATAGTGTAGTATAGTATAGAATTCTATGTAGCACATAGTTCATGATTGCAAAGTTTGACCGTAACGATCCGTGGACTCAACTCAAACTCTTCTCTTTGGGTTTAAAATTAAGGTGAGTAAGGGCAATGCCTTCTAGCAGGTTGGTATTGTCTGATGGTTGCTTTCTTCCTTATATTGTATTTCGCAGTGTTACCAACTACAAAGCTGCTGGGGTCGCTTGCTAATACCTTCATCTAACAAATTACACTTCATTACGGTTTTAATAAAATACTTTTATTTGTTTTATCTTCTTTTATTTTATCAAAGAATAAGGAAAAATATTCCTTGGCTTATAGTTTCTTTTTAGTTCAATATTAAATTCTGCTGGAGAAGAAATTCAATTTAGCTCACAGTTTTTCATAAAATTTGATTCTAATTAACTGTAAATATTCCGATATAATTGATATTTTTATATATGGAGTGATAAATTTTCATTAATGGGTATTCGAATTCCTAAACAACAAATAACGGAATGACAATTGGGATCATAGAATTGTTAATTAATGACTTGAACACATTCCCAAACGCGTAATGTCGCATTTCATTTGTGGACAGACGGCCACAAAATTACCACGTAAATCGAGAGCTTGGCTCACGGTACTCCAGCACAATCGGTACACTATTTATCTATATTTAAATAATATAGCTAAATGTGCGTTGTACATTGTTAATTCAAACCCCAAACGCGTAAGTACAATTACTGTTATCCGACAAAATGGGGTTTCAATTAACACTTGATAAATTGCCACCAAAAATAATTATCTTTAATATACTGAAAAATAATTAAAAATTTTTGTTTTATTATTTAAAACACATTGCTGCCGAGTGGTAATGCTTTTAAACAAAGGAAGGAGCGAAAAGCCCAGATCCGGCTTTTACGCCCCAGTACAACTGAGCATTTCCGCAATTTAAACCGGTCAATCTGAATGGGTTGCCTCTTCTTATTTTCTTATCTCTGTTTCTTTCGTTCTTTCTTGTTCTCCCGTTTATTTAAACTCGCGAGACTATCGTCAGACAACGCCCACGTTCTTTAACTTTAAGAGCAGAAGCCTTCCGTTTAGCACCAGTACACACCATACCAACCACTCACACATGTATTTCAGACAGTTTCATCTACACCCTCTCATTTACACCCACTAAAAATAATTTCAAGTACTTTTAGATTCGCTTTTTATTTAATTTACTTTCTCTACTTCAAAACTTTGACATTAATTATTCTATAGAGTATTGCTTCGGGTGTAATTTTCAAATTATGTTGCAATCATTACAATTTTTTTTTTCATAAGTTTTGCAATCAATAGTAAAATTATTATAACAATATCTAAGGAGTTGTAACTTTAAATAGACAAAACGGCTGCCCAATTTCAAAACACAGTTACTAACATTTTGAAATTTTAAAAAATTTTTCTTATTAAAAAAAAAGTTTTGCCTACCAAATTAATGAAAAATTTGATTTATGAATAGAAAATACTTGAATATAAATATTTTTAAGAAAAAAAAAACTTGAAATTAAGGTCTAAAAGTTATAAAAAATACAACAATATTAAAAAAAAATTTTGCAATTAATGTGTTTTAAAATTGGGCAGCCGAAAATCTCTTATGTTAAGAATTTATTTAAAGACGAATTTTCTCCAATAAAAATATCGAAAAATTTATTTTTTTTTTTAATGTATCTTTTTAAACTATTACATTTTTTAAAAATTTAATTTTGTATAAAATTAAATCATGAAAATTTCAAGTTAAAAAATTTTTATTAAGTTTATTTATGAATTTAATTTATTACGTTTTGTCAAAAAAATTATTTATTGATTTCTCAATTTTATGACGTATAATAACCAAAATTAAATAGAACGACTCTGAACAATTACTCCAAATGATTCACTACTTCAATATTTTTAATGATATCAATTAAAGGAAATGTTTTTGAATCAAATAAAAAATTGAAATGAAAGTAATAACAATTACCATTAAAACAAAAAGAAAAAAAAAATTATAGATATCAGGGTTGAGATGCAAGTAGCGAATTTTTCTCGAATCGAATTATCGATTCTACTCGGCTCGGTTAGGTGGTCTCTCCTCGCTCTGCCCTTCTTGTACTTTTTATTTTTTCTCTCTTTTAACCTGTGTCTGTCGACGTTTCCTACATACCACCATTACCCATACATTTACCCATAAACATCACAACACATCTTACACATCGACACATAGGCATCTCAGGAGAATGTGTGGTTGGGTTTATATTAGAAGGTTCCGATGGGAATCCAACGTTAGTTGGGTAGATAGACGATGGGTTTAGCACTTTGCTTTTGCTTCGGGATAGTTCTAGTGCTGAGCCGAGCAGATTCAGGTTCAACGACCCAGAAAAATTAGCTCCAAGCAATTCAATTTTATTATTATATTATGTATTATATATCTAATCTACTTTTTTTGGTTAGTTAGAGAGAAAATGAAAGGAAGAAAAATTCTCCTGTGAGAACAAGGGAAAATTAAATGATAATACGAATTTGAGCCGAAAATTTGGTGGAGATTAGATAGTGGACTGCGGAATTAATTGCAGAAAGTTTCCCGACGAAATGAAAATTTGATAAGAATTAAAAAAGGAAGAGGAATTAAAAATAGGTGGACAAAAGGTGACACACTGGAGATGAGAGTGAACTTGAGTGTGAGTATGAGGTAGAATGGAAGCGAGTTCATCTCATTTTAAAGCACGAGTTCCAGTTTAACCTGTTAAGATCTTTAACAAGTTGAGCACTCATGCAAATTGTAATCTTTGCAGTCTAATTAGTACAGCGTCGTGATATTAACAAAAAAAAGGAAGGATGAAATTTATTTTTTGCTGATAGAAAGTTCCTTGTCATTTTTATTGTTGTTGGATTTCCTATTAAAGTTACTAGAAGCTCTGGAAGCTTCAATTGTTATTATTATTTTTTTTAGGATCATTGTTAATGAACATCTTTAACGCGAACCGTGTTGAAGGCTGCTTTTATAATGATTTATAGATTTTTTAACAATAGATTTCTTTTTAATGCATCGATGAATGTTTTATAATGAATTATATAAAAAATGATAACTGCAGTAGAGACTAATTAAAAAAAGAATTGTTGCTATCGATATTGGTACTCAAAATTTGGACTCAAAAAATTATTAAAAAATTTTAATTTTATACCAAAATAAAACCTTCTATAGTTTAATAATTTAATAACAATAATAACTTAAAAAATACTATGAAAACTTTTTCTATTCATAGCAAAAAATCGTGTATGGAGTATTTTTAAATTAAAATAAAAAAATTACTAGAGTATTTTACAAATTCAAATTGATACTTTATAGCAAAATAAGAAACTCAGAAGATGAATAGTTCTCGAAGCTTTTGAAAAGTACTTTTCTATTTTTTCACCAACAAAATGTAACTCTAAAGTTGTATTGTTGATAAAAATGTGATCGAACTTCCATCAGTAACACTACCGGCTCCACTCAACAGTAAACGAATTATTCGGTTTCACTGTTTGCGGAACACTCTAGTTGGTGGCTCAGGGAGAATAGCTCGAACCACCGAATGGTATCCTACCAAGTAGCAATAGAAACGGAACGGGAAATGAAAATAGAAGTTGTTGGGATTCTTTTGATAGTAATCGTCACAAGGAGACTAATCAAGGCTTTTTTTTACTAGGATTTATGAATTACAAAGAGCAATTTAGACTTTTTCTTTAAAATTTTCATATTCATCATCCGTCACAAAAGAAATATTTATGAAAAGTAACAATTAGGGAGCGAGTATGGGGTTGGATTAAGCTCAAGGAAGATCCAAAATGGCGAGTCAAGCACAAGGAAACATCGACTTAAGTAAACAGGGAAGAAAAGGATCGAGTTCCCAAAGTGCCTCAAGCTCAAGTGCTGGGAATATTGTGTCGTAGTTGGGTTTTCAAGGATCGGGTTTCACAAGCAAACTCTCAAGTGCTTCTTTGTCTTTATATATTTTTCCTCTTGTTGTGTAATCATGTCACTTTTATTTTTGATCTATCGTTTATAATATCAAGTTATTTCGATACTCTTTAATTTTAATATTATAAATTATAACTACTCAAATATTAAAAAAAATAACTTGATTCAAATAAATATTTTTCTTCAAAATTGCGTTTCAAAATATTTACACTTCTTAATAAAAGAAAATTACAACTCTTAAATTAAATACATTTTTTGAGAAAAAATTTAGACACAAAAATTTTTAAAGCAACAAAATCAACTTTTCTTGATTAAAAAAAGTTTTTCTTAAATGAAGTTAATTTTTTTTTCTGCAAAAAACTTCAAACTTCAAATCAGTAAACTTTTTATTTGGTGCTTTTATTCTTGAGAAATAAATATTTATAGCGAATAAAAATACAAATAAAATATTTATATATTCCACGCAATAAATATCTGAAACCTCGAAGCGTCGTTGTGTCAAATGGCCAAATTTTATTAGAAACATTTAGAACCTTCCGAGTCAGAAAAATAAAACAAAAACTAAAATTTAATTCCGAGATTAAAATTGAAAAGAAATTCATTTGAGACTCTGATGAAAATAGTGACACAGGATCCAGAGGTCGCGAACTACACAATTTGTTACTTTCTTATCGCTTGACCAAATGTTTCTCATTAAACTTTTCCGTCTTTCTGTCTCTGTCTTTTATCCTCAACAGAGAAAACCGTAGCATTTCATTTATAATACACGCGTTATCAAACAGCAGCCAGCCTCCTACAACTTTATATTATATTATATTATATTAAATTATATATATGTATAGTCTTTATGTACACCATTTTATCACTTCAGACAGTACTAAAGTATTTATTCTTCTCGGGTCCAATAAAATGAAAAACCGAGGGAAAACTTTTTTAGTTTTTTACTCTATTCAGAGTAACTTTGATTATTTTATCTTTGAATAAATAAAGCGACGCTTAAATAATCACAAGTAATACACGATGTTAAGATTTAAAACTATGAAAAGATCTCAAACTTTCTTTAACTCTAATGGGTACAAACGAAATCTCATTAAATTTTTTTCCTGTTCCTTTTTTTTTTCTTCTATTAAATTCTCTTCTTTTTACAGGCCTCCGTTTTTACGGAGAAATATAAAGTAGAGATTTTTAAGTAGACGCATTTTTACATTATTAATTTATTCCTAAACAAACATTAAGATTTTTTAATTTATCAGAATTAAAAAAAATTTTTGTTTAATTTAATAATTATAAAACATCAATATAAATTAAAGTCTCAAAATTTTTTTTATTAAAAAATTTTACTCATGCAATAAAAACTATATTGTTCAAATTTATATTGAAATTTTAAATAAAGGCTTTTGAGTTAGATTTAATGAATTTTTTTCACGTGACCCAGGCTTGAGACAAAGAAATTAAAGATAAAAAAGCGAATAAAACCAGAAATTTGTTGAGTGTAATTAAACAAGCATTATTAAATATTTATTTATAAAAATATTAGCGTATCATGCATCCAGTAGACCCGTTTATAAAATTACCATTGCCTGTATAATAATTACGAGATTATATTTTGAGTATGTACCGCGTAGTTGTTAACAGACGATGACAAGCATATGTAATTAGTGATATCATAATAATATATGTCAGATCCAATTCCTCGGAAAATTCAACTTGGTAAATAAATTATAATAAACCGTCGCTAGGGGAAATAATTGAAAATTAATTATTTATAACAACGTCATAATTAATTAATTAATTAATTATTTAATAATCTAACCATTTTAGTTTTATTACTATTATTTTTTCCATCAACACATGATACTTAATTAGTGCTCTGATAAATAATTAACGTATTTATTTGCACAAACTTTTCAAATTATACTAAAATGAGAAATGTGATATTTTTTAAATTCGATGTTTGTTTTGGCCTCTATTCTCGTTAATTAAATTGTCGGGCAAAGGTCTATTTTTTTTTATTTTTAACTTATTACAGAAATTAAAAAAGAAGAGAGTAGGTTTAAATCAAAGGAAACTGTATTATTAATAAAGGACGAAAAATTAAAAAGTATAAGGTAGAGACTGAAAAAACATAAAAGCAGAATTATCGGATATAATCTCAGAGTGTATTTGTTTGTCGACGGAAGCGTTACTTTTATATTTATGTGGGAGTACACATGTGTCATTTCATCTAGAAAATATTCGTACTGTTTTTATAATCTCGGCTTTTTATTTGAAATTTTTTTGTCAAAACAATTAGCGAAATCTCGAAAATCTTTTATGAAATTCTAAACTGGGCCCATAACCTGATAAAGATTTAAGTTTCCAGCTTATTTTTCGTTTACCACCCGGCCAACTGACACCAAAACTCAATATTAAATTTTTTTCATCAATGTCACACTAGACCATCATAAATCTTGTTATTTTCTATTAAAATATCTTTTTAGTAACATAATTTGTCTTTTTACTTCAATAAAGAACAATTTTCTTTTACTCTTTAAAACTGGATACGTGATAAGTCACTTACTGATAATAGTTATTTTTCTAAAATATCTAAAGTATACTATTAGTAATTAATAGTTATCAAAATTTTTAATCTTTCAAAATTTTTAAATTTTTCACTCACTATTTTAATAAATAAAAATTTTACTAATTTATTTTCACAGAATCCCAACATAAAATTGATATGAAATATATGTGAAGCCAATTTATTCATAATATGATTGGTCAAATATATGCAAACTCTATATCGACAGTCTAATTAGCAATTGGTCTAACTCCTTATTTTGTAGAGGGTGATTTTTTAACATTTTGATGTAGCAATAGTCCAATTATAAATTATTAAAATGATCCTAACCAAAATATTATACCATTATTAGATATTAAATTGTTTTTTAAAGTGATAATAAATTTTGAACTGATTGTTTTTTTGTATAAATAGAAGATTCTCTCTAAAATGGTGTTATAGAAAATTTGCTAATTAGAACGTCGATATTCAGACTCGCTGATATTAAATTCTAGTAGTTTAAGAAATAAAAACTCAAATTTTCCATTTAAATAATAAAATCCTTGTCTAAGCAAAATAATGTACAGACTGGTCACATAATAAAGTAAATCCATGGATCCTGAAAGCTCGCTATGCAACAGGATGCAGGTTATTGCTAACATATTCCACAGTATGCACACGAAACTCGTAATTAATGCACAGATATCTAATCCCACGACCTAATACCAATACCACGTGCCCAGGACACAATATACCTCCTGGTTCTCACTCTTTATTTAAGGACAACCCATCCAAAGTGTTTGAAACAACACAAGTAAAGTTGCACCAGTTGAAAAGCACGCATAGCATCAAAACTCACGTCGTTCTCTGCACTGAATACAATAGTACCACTAATAGTACACACCCCAACTGTCTTGGTAATATTGTTTACGACCTAAAGTTAGATTAGTCTAGCATTAATGATATCGAACGCCCCACGGCGCCATGACACACCTTGCCAGTTTGTACTATATGTTTATTATTATTATTATTATTATTATTACGTATACTCACACACTACAGGAATTTTTGACGTCACATTAAAATTTTCCCATATTAATGTTAATGTTAATATTATTATTAATAATACAGTCATGATACGTATTATTACATGTTACATATTAGTGACGGTAATATCCACATGGATTTATTTACCTCATTTTCTCTGCGTATAATTAACACGAATTTATGTTCGAGCTTATTATTAAAGTTTCTTATTTTTTTATTTTTTAATCATTTAATAAAGTAATTTAGTTATTTTTGTTTATTTATCACATCACTATCAGCACGCACGGATGGAGTTAGCGTGATAAAATGTTGTTTTCAATATTGACGGGGAATTATAATTAATTATATGAGAAATCGCTACAAAATTGCAACCTGTATAGTAATAATAATAATAATAACAACGATAAAGAGCTACCTATGTCGTTATAAGCTGGGATGGTTTTTTTCCACAGTGACAAGCTCTTCCTTTTCATAAACTTTTCTATTCATCTTGTCTCATCACGTGAAAAGTGTCAATTTAATTTAATCATTATCACGGAAAAAATAAAAATTTTTTAACTAAACTTGATGACTTTGAGATTTTAATGAGTTATTTATGATGGATACTGAGTTATGAGGAAGATAAGAGAATAAGTTATCATTATCTGTGTACTAGTAAAAATAGATAGACGAAATAAAACATATATCTCGTCGTATATGAGTAAATACAAGCGATATGTTTTTTCTTTGTCGACTCGATGGATGTAGTAATGGTAAAAGCTACGCGGAGAATAAGAAAACAGAGCAGTTACAAAATGATTAAGTATTCATGAGCTTACATACGTTTTCTCAGGGTAAATTTACGGGCAATCTGTTGCACTGTTCTGTTGTTCTATATTATGTTATTGTATGTCATTTGTAATCTGACGTAAAAAATATGTGTTGAGAAAAAAATAATCGTATGTACATTGTTGATTTATTGTTTGGTAACTCGGAATTTCATTTTAAAGATGAATTATTTATTTGCAGCGCTATGAAAATTTGCCTGCAGTAGAAGGCTTTGAGATTGCGAGTCTATCTTTCAATTTATATTAAAATTTAAGACTTTGAATTGCTAAATTTAATTAATTGTCGTAATTAGTTGGATTAAAATTAATTTCTTTATTTTTAGACGTGTATTTTTTCGATAAAGTTTAATAAATTATTTCATTACGATAAAATTTAGTAGTTTTTTTTTTATTAATTATACCGAGAAAAAAATTATGAATTTAATAAAAGTAACTATTTAGTTTAATTTTTTTAAAGAAAATAATGAATATAATACTTGAAATTTTTTTTTATTACACCTTACACTATAATTTAATCTATACACCCATCAAGCATAAACAACGAGTACAGACATACACTACATACCAATCAGTTTTATCTGACGTTTATTTACCAATAAAACATTCACCCGAAATATATATTTTTATCCTCACGCCACGATTATCAGGTATGATTATCATTGTTGTTGATTAATAAAGTGAAATTAATTAATATAAGTGTACTTTAAAAGACACACAAATTTTGATTTCTTATTATTATTTAATTTAAAATTAATTATAAATTTTTTAGACAAAAAATTTTTTTTTTTCAATTTTAACAATTGATTTCAAAAATAAAAATTTTGAAAATATTTTTAGATTAAATGTAACAATCAACGAAATAAATCTTGATAATAAGTAAAATATTAAGTAAGGTAAGATTTATTTATAAACAGTCGTGAGGTAGATTTTGAAAACTTGAATAAAGTTACTTTAAAATATTTATTCAAAATTATGAGAGATCATTTTCATAACATAAAAAAATGTAACGTAATATTCAACAGAGATTTTGTAATATCATCCAAGAATTTAAAAGTGATAAGCAGTAATTATTTTTCGATAAACGAAAACGAAACCCTATTTCACGTGATAATGTTAACAATTGTAATCTTGACATCGTGATGATTAAAAACCTTTATTTAAATGTATTTGACAATCGTAAAGGTGACAATTTTCGAAAAATGATTAATATTATTTATTATTTTTTTTCTCGTTATCTATTTTATTATTGTATGTGATTATTATATTACGGTGATACTCACTTAGTATTACCGTAATACTAATATAACAATTTTTTGTCGACATTTTTCCGCGTAGTGAATTCCCGTAACAGAGCTGAAAATATAGGGCTGAGATTCAAACTTGATCTCATGAGACTTGAGAATTTATCTACGATACATTTTCCTCAGCTCCGCAATTTCATACCTCGAATATTTTACTTTACATCATTTATCTCCGACTCATACTTCCAATTTTGTGCCGAACCCTTTTCACACTTTGTTGCTTCGTGGCTCAAAAAAAAACGAGTGTAAATCCAAGATGATAAATTCAATCTCTTTCATTTTATACTGTACTGTAATACGTTAAATATATATATCTATACACAGTCTGAGTTTATCACGATCACTATATATTGTTATTATTATTATTTTTTTAAAAAAACTTTTTGTAGCAATCAAGACTAATGGCAAGTATAGACTCTGTCTCGCTGCACCGGAATTTACTTTTAAATCCACCCGAGGTATTTTTCTTAAATAACCTCCAACTGCTACGAGCAAGTCACGAAATTTATTTTTCAACTCAATCAATTTTCTCAGCACAGCGTATAGCAGGTTAAGCGTGTGCTGGAGCACCAGCTAAAATACCGAGAAAGAAGTAGTAGTGAATGTTCTTTGTCAGACTAGTGAAAATTGATTGGATTTTAAGGAATGCTCTAAAAAAAAAAAAATAACAAAGTGCATCAAGGAATTCTACCGGATGTGACGTGAGAGGTAGTTTTCTGACGTTAAAAAAATTGAGCTACTCATGTCTGCTCTTTTTTTAATTTTCCGTAAGAATAAACACTTATAATTTTTTTTAAATGATAATGATGTTTTTTATTATCAAAAATGAGAAATAAATTAACGCAAAATTTTATTGTAATTAAATATTGAAGGTCGTTAGAATAAAATGAATCATGCCTCGATAATTCCAAGCCGATAAAGAGACAATAATTGTCCATCGTCGGACGTAAACAATCAACTATAAAACATTAATAACACTATTTGCAGTCAGTTAAGAGACATCCAAATGCTTACAGTCGAGTGAATATTAAACAGAATTAAACTGCGTGCAGGCACGCGTCAACACGCGACACTTGTGAGTTTTTTTAAAAAAAGGTTTTGTATTCATTCAGTCGCTATTTAAATAAATTTAACTTTGTTTATTGAAGAATGTTGGAGATTCTTTTCTTTCAGTGAAAGTATTTAAGCCTGCAGTGTTTAAAAGAGTTTAAGGTTTTTTTGACACGCAATTTATTATTTTAGGTTTTGCATAAGGGTAAAAAAATTCACTCTTAAAATTTATTAATTTATTTTCACTAATACGGATATTTAAAATTTTTCTTCAAAGTTAATTCTATTTGTTGTAATTTAATGCAATAATTAGACCAAAAATAAACTTCATAAAGTCAATTGGAAAATTCAATATTTATAAAATTGTATTGTTAAAAAATTTCATTTTGTAAAAATTATATAAAAAATAATCAGTGTAAATTTGAAAAAAAATGCATTTGGTGGAACAACTACTTGAATTTACGTCATAATTTATATTTCATAAAATAAAACCTATTCTATAAATTTTAATGAAAAATAAATCAATAATACTCTCGATTATTAAACAATCTAATTAACTAAACGCAGAATATGAATATTCGTGCTAAAAAATAATAAAAATATAAATATTAAAATGATAAATATAAATACATAAAATGGTTTTTTATCACGGCAGGAAGTATTTGTCGTTTCGGGGCGAGTAAAAGGACTTTATAATCCTTCTTAGCTTTAATGTCCCTACAAGCATTATTTTTTATTTAACTTACTTTCATAATCTTTTATTCATATATCTTAGATTCACCTTTGCGAATTTATTATTGCTATTATTATTATTTCTTTTCTTTTTTCACAAAAAAAATGAGTTAAGTCGCAGTAGTTATTCTTAGAAAAATAGTTCGCGGGCAGGATAGAGCTAAATGAGGATTTATTTGAGCTTAAAGGCGAGCCCGAATGTACCAAGTGTAAAAAAATTTCTCCGTAAAAAAAAGTGAGAGTAAGAAAGGAAAGTAGAGAAGGATAACGCGTTTGTCACTTCATCTTGGGACGGGTACGCTACGGAAAACTCGGATTTATCATCGCCCGGAGGAGCAGTCACCAAGTTTGTGTACGAGAGAAGAGAAAAGGTTTTACCTCAGAGCTTTTTCCCATTTTGTCGTTTAGATACCGAGTGTATATATATAACCGCAGTATCGATTACTTCTCAAGCAAATACTGAATCTGACTTGAAAAAACAAATTAAGATAAATTTCTTGCGGCAAAAAAATGTCATGTTTATCCACGAAAATAATTGTGATAATTACTAACTAAAGTGAATACATAAATAAGTGATCACTGATGAGAATTAATTCTAATAGATAAGTTAAATATAATTACAATACATTGTATATTACACGAGTAAGCAATTAAGATAGCCGGTGAAGGAATGGGTGGCTTAGCTTCCTGCAACTTGTACGTCCGCGTTCCACGCTTGTAAAACCCACGGAAATATTTGCGATAGTATCTCGTTGATTCAATGAAAGACATATGTTCAATTTTTGCTTTAAGAAAGTTGAAAAAAGTTATTTTTTTCAATAATTCTTTCAACTTAAGAATTGAAAAAAAAATTGATTTTAAAATTTTTCGTTCTTTAGATTTTGAAAATTTTTCTTTGATTGATATTAAATTTTCTGTGTGTATACTTGAATCTATATTATTAAGAAAATAGAATAGTCATATGATAAAATTTGTTTTTTTAATGAAATTTAGTGTCATTGCAAAGGTCTTGACTTGAATTTGTGCCTTTTCAAGGTTTCATATCATTCTCACCGATATTTAATTTATTATGATCTAGGTTGCATTCGAAAATGCTCTATCTCTAGAAACATAATTAAGAAATGACCTTGAATCTTGTGAACTATTGACATTTTTAAAGATATAAGCTCATCTCGATGTGACACTCATCGAGAGCTTTCATCTGAGTACCCACATCAATTTTTCATGTATTTATATATATTATATAATATATGTATATATGAAAAATATATCAAAATGCATGTGGGTACTTAAATGAAAGCTCTTGATGAGTGTAACATCAGGATGAGCTTATATCTTTCAAAACGTCAATATTTACGAAAGTACAGTGCAATTTAACAGATATCTTCTGAAATATTGACGTTTAAAGATATAAGCTCATCCTGATGTTACACTCGTCAAGACCTTTCATTTGAGTACCCACATCAATTTTTCATATATTTATATATATTATATATATGTATATATGAAAAATATGTAAAAATGCATGTGGGTACTCAAATGAAAGCTCTTAATGATTGTAACATCGAGATGAGCTTATATCTTTATAAATGTCAATAGTTAAGAAAGTACAGTGCAATTGAACAAAAGTCATTATTTAACAAAGCAAAATTTTATTTATTTATAGTTCAGAAATGACGGCAGTCACATAGTGACTGCAAGGTTGCTAATATAATATTATATACATTACTATCATAAAATTGAAAAAATTGATTTTTCAAAAATCTTAAGACCGTATAATCCCTCAAAGACACAGAGTGAGTATCTAGTTAAATTGATGAAAACTAAAGCAATATCTTAAATTGGATTTATTTATTATTATTTAGTTATTAACAGGAACGTTTATTCGGCAAAAAAAAATGCTTTGATAACTAAAAACGTTTGAGAGAAATTCACGACGGTAATTCTCGAGGCATTAGTAATTAAACTTTGGCGTGCAGGTGTGTATAGGAGTCAAAAGCCAGAGTACACCGAGCTCTGGCTCAGTTGTTGCATAATTACGGGAAATCCTGATGAGTGACATACAAAGGGAACAAAAAATTAAATCGACTAGCTTTAAGGAATGGAGGCGGTAAATTAACAAAAAAAAAGTCAAGAAAATTGACGGCTGTTATTAAATTTAAATAACAGTACCGAGAGCACATAAAGCTTAATTAAGTGAACGAAATAGGAAATTACTGTTATCTGTTAACGGCAATCGTGTGTAATCTCGATACGATAAATACTGGACATTTATGTACTCGCTTAAATTTAAATCTATCTATACTAAGAAACTGATAAATTCAAGGGGCGACCTAGAAACTAGAGTTTCATTTTTATTTATTTTATTTAATAATAATATCACACGAAGAATAAATTATAATGTAAGAAGAAAAAATAATTTAGAGTTGAGAAATAAAGTAGACCTTTATTTCAAGTATGGTACGTATCTTAAAGTTGTTTTGTGCTCAAGATCACCTTACATAGATAATCTCGAGTGTCATACGATCGATTAACGTCTAGTCTCAAGAATTTTATTTATAAAAAAAATATTGTAAAACTTTAAAATTAAAATTGTGACTGAAGTATTAAAAGTACGAAAAAATCTTTAGAGATTTTTCTTATAAAGAATTTAATTTTTTATTAATATTTTTTATATCTCTTATTGTTAAGACAGAATTTTGAATTTTATAAATGAATTTTTGAGTGTATTAATAACAATAAATGTTTAAATTTAAATAAAAAAATCTGAGTTAAATATTAGAGGTAAAAAAATCATAAAAATCCTTTTTTATAGAAAAATTTAATTTACAATAAAAAGGTCCTTATTGATTTTTTATATTTTTGACGGAATCGGAACCCAAAATAAAAATTTCTAAATAATTATTTTGTTTTCTATTCGAAAATACTTACGTCTAATATCCATAGTCATTAGAATAAATTAACACAAATAAATAAAATGTAACTAAACTTGTCACTAATAACTTTAACTTCAAACTAGAGCGTGAGAGTTAAGTCACCCTGACGTTACCAGCACGATGGTCACGCAGAAACTGCAGGACTAATGTTCAAAGATTCTTTTATTGTGTCCCCTCCCTCTATTTTCGGTTTTATGTCAGCCAGGATGACAATTACAGTGTCCAATCACGAAAAGACAAGACAGGAAGGGAGAATTCAATATTAATATTAATTTCGGTTATTAAATTCATTATCAGAGGGGCTATTGTATGCAAACATTAGTTAATAATTCATTAATTATTTCTAATTACCCTAACATTATAAGCCTCATTTTTAATACTGAATTGTTTGTGCAAGGATGCGTGTCGAGTGTAAAGTTTAAGGAAAATTTATGTGCTCAGAAAATCGATTTATCCACGGAAACTTCAGGCATTAATTATAAATTATACATCTGTCAAGATAATATTTGTGTATTATTAATCCGGAGTATTTTATTATTACTAAGATTGTTTCTCAAAGTCTACTAAATTATCATTGGATTAATAAGATAGAGTATGCTTCAAGTGGTAAACTATAATCGCTACCGAAGCTCAAGATTATTTTCTTTGAATTTATCAATAAATTTTTTTAATTTCAAAAGCTATGTAAAAGTAACATTTTTAGATTTTATTAAAGTTAAATATAATTTAGATGAAATTAAATTAAGTGTCAAGTTTTTTTGTTGTAATTTGTAAACTTGTTAAATAATTATATGTATTTAAATTTTTTTTTCATGAAAAACATGAAAAATTATGATCATGGTCTTGTTAATACAAGGTTAGAATTAGATAGAAAGAAAACATGAATAACTTAAAAAGTAATACGTGTAAAACAGTATTGTATTTAAGTATATAATAAATGTGATAAAGTAGTTAGACATTGATGAAAAGTTAACTTACAAAGTTAACTTGTTGCAGTTCACAAACTAATGGCAGAGCTGGAACTAAAACTAAATAGTTTGCGTTCTATCTGGTGTTTAACTAAAAGTCTTGGATTATTTGCTAAGACGTAGTCCTAAACTACCTGACTGAACTTTACCCAAGTATTATGATCATGAATGATGATGATGATGATGGTGATGATTATGATGATATCCAAGCATTAAATTGCCTCAAAACATAATATGTGATATGTATATACGTGTAAGAAAATTCGTCGAGACAGACGATGAGGATAAACAATAAGTATACGGCTGTAAACTCCTAATGAGGGGATAGAAAAACGCAGAAGAACTTGGCAAGAAATAGTACGTGATAAAAGTTACAAGCACGAGGGGCACATAGTAATGATCTTTACTCCACAGTCTTGATACTCATAACTCATATAAATATTAAATAAGCTCGGAAAATTTTGCAGACTAGAGCTTGCAAGAAGTTTAACGCGAAAATAAAAGCTAAATAAAATTTTTCAACCGAGAAACTGAAATAAGGATACTAAAATTCCAGGACGCTCGCTAAACTTTACGAGAGCTCTGACTGGTTAAACTAAAATTATCGTTTTATTGAGAGCTTGCAGTACGCACCCACTGGGAGTTCATTTTTTGTCCTGTTGAGAGTGTTTGTTGTGTTTTATTACGAACTTTAGAGTTTGTAAACAAATCGAAAATTGAATTTCGGATAATTTATTAGGGGAATAATGCCTGAAATTTACAGTGGAAGGAAAATTATGGTAAAGTTATCGATTAGTCTCGAGGATTTTTATGTTTAGATTTTTAAATAGTGAAAATTTTGTATTGTTCGATTTGTATTTTGAGATTATCAAAAATTTTACTCAAAGTTGAGATGTTAATGTCATTAAGGAAAATAATAAATTTTTTTTTTTTAAATCAATATCGCTCGTTTATGTTATTTTTGATAAAAAAATACTTGTTATAACTTCAATTAAATATTCTCAGCTTTTCAAAAAAATTCTAAGAAAAATATGGTTGTTATTCAATAAAATGTTCACTCTAACTACGGTCAGGATAGGGAATACATGTTAGATGTATGATTTTTAATTGCTAATATTTCGAAAATTGGCATTGCAAAGACTATAAAAAAAAATATTATTCGCATAGAGGACACTTAGAAGTACGGGTATTCAAAAATAGAAGAAGATTGTAAGAAAAAGTGATTTTGCACAGTATCTTCTTAAGTAAAAAAATTCAATTCTCAATATATAACCCCCTGACGTTTAGACTTCGTTCCTTTCTCATTTTACTAATCTTATTATATTCTATAATGTTATGTTGGCATTTTTAATTTAAATTTTGGAATGTTAACAAATAGTGATTAGGTATTAATTATTAATTATTAATAAAAGGCCCTTGGCCGCTGTCTTCTGATTAAATCCTAATTTTTAGCTACAAAATTTATTTTGATTAAATTAAAAATTAGTTTATCTAAGTACACAAAATACTTTGTATTTATAATAATGTAACAATTTATATATTGTATTTTAAATGTATACTTATGTGACCCTGTTAATGGCCATTGGCTGTTGGGTCTTTTCCAAAGAAAATAAATAAATAAATAAATTGAAAAAAAAATTTCTAATCTTAATAATTTCACAAATTACAAAAAACAATTTAATAACAACAATAACAATAAAAATAATAATAAAATTTTATCGATATGAATTATTATTATTAATTTTCTTGAATGAATGGATAACTTGGATGACTTGAATTGAAATAAACAAACTATTGTAAAGAAGATAACTCGACGATACGAAACAGTAAAAATATGTCTGATAATACTTTACTCAAAGAATATATCATATAAAGTACATAAGGTCAACAATATAAGTCTAAGTTTACAAAGAACAACATATAACGTTATATCTATATCTATATACATAAATATCCTGAGGATAGCGATGGCGAGTAGAATGTTAACTGTCATTCCTATTCCCTATCCCGGTCAATAAACGCAAAGCTCGTTATACTACGGAGCCACAAGTGAAGCCACCGGTAAGTAAAGTGAGGTAATGTAATGTGATGTAAGGGATCATTGAGTGAAAATAGATATAAACGAGAAATAGAAGAAGCGAGAGGAGAAAAGACGAGAAACTTGGAGAGAGGAATAAATGCAGAACTGCACCACAGGAATAGTGGCATTTATTCTTCTTGAAAACGCTATGTGACAAGGACGAGTCGAGACAACTAAACCACTAACATATCGATGCAATTTCTCTACATACATACACTATTTATTCGATTTACATCGACATGCGCACAGAGATGGATGTGATGTTCTCTGAACATTGTCGGTGTTCACGTTTTCATACTATCCCTATTCCTAGTTATAACATCAATGTCCATTGTTTGAGGCATCGTTAAACGAGTCATCGATTCCTACGCCGTATATTGACGTAATGAGATGCATAAACTTGTCAGTTAATAGACGATATCGTTAGTTTATTTACTCAAGTGTACTGTCGTTATAAGATTTATTTAATAATAATAAATCTTTAATAAAGTAACATGTTTGTTTTTTGTTATTGTTATTATTTGGTTTGTTTATTCGAATAAGAGCTGAAGAAATAAACAACGACAATGACGCAAGTGTGGTTTAGGTGAACAACGAAAAAATAAAAAAATAGATAAAATATTTCACTCACCATACAAATCGGGCACCAGCTAGAAGGAGGAAATTATTTTCCAACCTTTTGCGTGCTACGCTCACTTGCTTTGTTTAACATCTGAGAGTTTTGTTGTTATTATTACTGTACTTGAGGTTTCACCAGTTTGTTTGTTTTTGATCTTTGTTTATAATCTTGGTTGTGTAACATCAAGCGAAAAGTTTATTCATTTTTAATTTATTCTTCTGTCTGTAACAAAATAAAATTGCCTCTTGTTGTTATTTAATTAAGAAAAATTGTATTCTTAATTAACTCGCTGTTTAATTATACATTTTTTTTTTTTAGAAACAAGAATCTACTTTTTTCTTCAATAATATTTTTGAATTTACCGCCTTTAATTACGCGCGTCGCGTTAGTTCAAAATGGCGACAAGCGCTTTTTAATGATGCTGCTTTGCTGGTTTTGGTGTTAATGTGTTGAGTATGAAGAGATAAGAGGGAATTTAATAGCGATTTTCAATAGGGATTTGGTCGACACTATTTTGAAGCTAATAAAAAAAGAAATACACGCAAAAAAAAAAATTGGGGCTGCCACATGATACATTCCTGTGGCAGCCACATGATTTTTTCATGTGACTGCTACATGATTTTCCTGTGGCAGCTACATGATTTTTTCCATATAGCTGCCACATGATTTTCCTGTGATAGCAGCATGACTTTCATGAGGCAAGCAATAATATTTAAAACAGCAATAATAATTATTATTATCATAATAATAATAATAATATATATTATTAAGAGAATAAGAAAAATTTTGTGGACAGTGCATTTATATGATAAAATGGGTTTTTATGGTTGAGTTTGGTATCATTAGAAAGGTCTTAACCTGGAGTTGTGCCTTTTTAAGATTTCATATCATTCTCACCAATAGTCAATAGTGTTTATTATGATAGGAATTAAGGCTGCATTCGAAAATGCTCTATCTCTAGATACATAATCAAAAAATTACCTCGTATCCGGTGAACTATTGCCATTTTTAAAGATACAAGCTCACTCCGATATTCCACTTATCGAGACCTTTCATTTGAGTACCCACATCAACTTTTCATATATTTATATATATTATATAAATGTATATGTGAAAAATATATCAAAAATGTATGTGGGTACTCAAATGAAAGCTGTTGATAAGTGTAACATCAGTATGAGCTTATATCTTTAAAATATATATTATATATATGTATATATGAAAAATATATCAAAAATGCATATGGGTACTCAAATAAAAGCTCTTGATAAGTGTAACATCTTCATGATCGATCATATTACACACGATTCTCACTTTTAAGAGCCAAACTTTTCAACTGGAATAATACTACTTTTTGAATGGTCTTTCTCATTCTCCGTTAGTCGTTCCGCTCATAAATAAGCTCAGGAAAGGTGCCGCACCGGTTGGGTCTTTTGGCAGTTCGCCTCTTTACGATTTCCACTAAATTTTACTCACATAAGTCTCTACCAGCGTTGTCGTAATCTATTTACTTCTTATTCAATGGTCTAATATTTCTTCAGAGTAAAACATAGTAACAACTTATAATAAAAATTCCTTTCTTCTCTATTTTCTCTTATTTTATTATTACTGTATTTCAAGACTTTTATTTCATTATTTTTTTTTTTATATCATTTTCTCTCATTCTCATTACATTAAATCTAACAACTTCAACGTTTATTTTCAACACTCCTAGTAATTCTTGTAACAATGTAATTAACATATATTACGTTCCTCAAGAGAAAATAATTATCCTTTACAAAGATAATCCATTCTCTCGCAAGACTCGAGAGAGATATCGTGTTTACAAGGAGTGACAGACTGACGGACACCGGTGACTAGGATTTTGATTAGACTTTTTTATAGTGCTCCATATTGAACGACTCTAAAAAATATCGGGTTTGCTTATTTGAGTTCTCTCAATTTCAGCGGGATGTTCAATCTGCAAGTGTTGTATTAGAAATAATAATAAAAAAATTGGCAAAGATTTTTTGCGGAATCGACCTTGACAGTGACGTTAAATTTTTAAAAATAAACCAGGATGGAAAAAAAAAACATGATCCAAAAGAAGAAGCCACGAAATAAGTATGAAACCGGTGAAAAGATGATCGGATAATCTCAAACCATCTTTTCCTTGAATTTTAGGAATTGAATTGCAAGATAAAACTCTTCTTGAAGGAGCTGTGATGTATATGAGGGAATGATTGCAAAAAAAATTTTCTAGGCTTTTTCTTCTTTATTACCACTTTTTCAATATGAATATTTTAGCGTTACGATCCTGCTTTAGGCTAAACTTTGTTCCACACTCACATAACACCTGAAATTGATGCAAATCGACGGAGTTTCTATACAAAATCGATTTTTTATTCAATTTTTATAAATTTTCAAATATCAATATCAATTTTCCTGTTTTTGAATCTCTTCAAATTTTTTAGACAAATATAAAATATAATAAATTTTCTAAGATAAGTAAAAATTTTTATTAAGGTAGAATCAACGTGGTATATTAATATGCAGCCAGAGCATTTACTACTGTCAAAAAATATTTAAACTATTGTATCTCGACAACAAAACAACAATATTTTTTTTTACAATAAAATATTTTTTTATATTTTGCTTATTTTTCATTCAATTCTGTTGAGGAATTTTTTTAATATAACAAAGAATACTTGGGCAGTTATAGAGTTTACTTGTTTTAAACGAGAAGTAAGCCTGAAAATTGCGAGTGTTGTTATTAAATATCTTGCATTTTAAATAGTTGAAAATTCTGAAGCTTTGAGATTTATTGATAAATATTGTTCTTAAAACGTAAAAAAAGGGCGAAAGTATTTTTACGCTGGAACCACCTTAAGATTCAAAATATTTTGTTATTATGATGAATAAATATTTATTATAAAAAAAATATCGATAATAAAAACCTTAATCTTGAATTTTTTTGCGATAATGACAATTCAATTGCATAAGAAAATTATTATAGCCTTCATGCAAAATAAAGACTACCTTTATATAATTAATATAATGACGCTATTCTCCAGTATAATAATAATATATGTAATATCTAATATGTAAAAATGAGGATAATCATAATAGCACTAAAACCACATATCAACACACATATATGTATATTTTCCTTATAAATATTGAATTAGAATGATATATGTTACGTTTTATGTTTCTTTCTTTTTATTGATACTCGGCACATTCATCCGTCTCGATATCCATCATCGTAATAATCTGTCAAGAACGTTTTTTTTTCTATATACCCCGCGTGCAATTGCTCCGGGCTGATAAAATTGCGTAACTAGTTATTGGCGCCAGTGTAACTGAAAACTTTCATGCGCTCCTATCTGGATATTTTTTCTTTTTATTCTATTTGTTTGTATAAAATTTAATAACAATTCTAAAAATAATGATAACGACTGAAATATGATAGATCGGACATTGATAATATTTTGTTTCAGTTTTAATGAAAAAATAAATCAGAGAAAAAAAAGGACTTAATTTTGACGAAGTGGAGACGGACAGCATATAATTGGGGATAGTTATAGTCATAAAAATAAATATAAAATTTCTTTATGAATGTTGTGACAGAGCAGTTAATTATTTTGTTTAATTAGCACAGAAAATAAAAATACAATTTGGCGAGTACGATCGGTTTTTTTTTTATAAATAAGAATCATTATTTATTTTTTTGGTTGTAGTTTTTTACGAGCTTTTCATTCGGTTTACTTCAAAGCGAACGAATTGCAATTATCGCCCTGTCATTAAAGCAACTGGGTATTGTCAGAATTTTATAAACCCGGTCACTTCTATTTACAGTGGAACCGTTTGTGTTTCGGGCAGGCAATGGTTTTGCAATAATAAAACTAAAATAAAAACCTTATATATATAGACTGACTTGACTTGATCGAGTATACATATATAGTGTAAAATAGAATGAAATAAAAAAATAGAATGAAAAGAGAGAAAAATTATGCGGGAAAAAAAATTTCAACGGATAAGAGGAAATAGTAAAAAAAAAATTAAAAAATATCAACGGGAAATTATCGACTTAATATACAGCTCACGTTTTATCGAGCACGTCTGTCATGTATAGTTATTATTAGCTGTGCCGAAGAATATTTAATGTCGTTTCCATAGATTAATGGTAGATGATTAAAAAATAATTATGAATTATAATTAAATTTTTGATTGATATATTGATGTTTGTGTGGAGTCGGAAGTAGCTTTCGAGCTTAAGATTTTGATTATCTATTCATGTACTTTTGATTCGATTTGGTGTTTAAATGAAATTATTTTAGGGAAAATAATTAAACCTCTCGATTACGGATTTGAATAAAGGCGACGGCACGTGAATGCATGACATGACTACCCGAAATCGTCACCCACATCCTGCTTGTATTCTGTTTCGATGCGTTTTCCGCTGACGAATCTACCCACAGGCGCTTATACATATTTATGCTACGGTATCGTTGATGGGTTCGTAGAATCTAAACACCAAAAATAGTTAAATGATATTATGGCTTTGACTATTCATGTTCATTTTTATTTAAAAGCTAATTTTTATTCGATCCATACTTTTTTTATTTCTAGTGATGATTTAAATTTGATATAATTGAAATTTTTATGTATTTTTTGTTTTTTTCCTTTAAATTTCTATGGAAATCCGAAGAAAAAAAATTTAAGAAGCGTCATTATTCATGAGTGTATTGATCGCTGATACGAATCGTACCGGAATTGCTCTTGATAAATTTTATCTTAGATTTTTAAGATTGGATGTGAAATTTATAAGGATTATATGGATTGAATTTTTCCACCACTTTAAATTTTATTCTTGATATATTTCATCGATCATGCACTGGAATAAATGAACCGTTTTTATTGAAAATATTTTTTATTTGATCAGGATCCGAATTCTCATTACTTTTTTTTTTAATTTTTGCAAAAAATGAACTAATTAAAATTTGAAATTTTTGCGATTCTATATCTTCCATGAAAAAAAAATATAAAAAAAATATATGTCGAAATATATAAAAAATATACTTTAAATATATTAAAAATCTATAAAAAAATATGTATAAAATTTTTATAGTAAATATATTTTTAATAACTAACTTTTGGCCAATTTTCATATATATTTTAGATATATTCAAAATATATTTTTTTTATATTTTTAGCTATGTATTGTTTATGTAGTTTAAGATATATTTTGAATATATCTAAAATATATA
>CAJNRD030001123.1:20939972-20984062 GCA_905319865.3 Cotesia congregata | reverse complement strand
ATATATGAAAATCGGCCAAAAGTTAGTTATTAAAAATATATTTACTATACATATTTTTTTATAGATTTTTAATATATTTTAAATATATTTTTTATATATTTCGACATATATTTTTTTTATATTTTTTTTTTCATAGGGGATATAATTCTATAATGTATAATATCATAAATAAAACAGGTAGATGGTCACAAAAAGTAAATATTCAGTATCATTCAAAAGTAATTAAAAATGTAAACATCTCAAGTGTTTATTGTTTTACCAAATTTATTAACTGAAAATATAATTAATCTACGGTAATAAAATTTAATATTTATGTTCGATTTTTCAATTAAACAGGACTTTATTTACCTTATAATAACATAAATATTTACTGTTATGTTTGCAGAAAAAACATCCTCGCATCGAAATGATTATTGTGGATATTGGAATTGGCGGATTGAATATCCAGAGTGCAAAGCGGAGAAGTACATAGAATGTACAAATGACGCACTATTAGAGGTCACGATGGTCCAATAGATACGCTCGTTTGTGATGTGATGATCATATATATTATATATGTATATATTGTAATACCAATATGTAGTACACTTAGTGCATGTATATACTCGACTCAAGCATTGAGATGATAATTAGACGCTCGGGTAGTTGCTTACATAGGCGGCCGCGAAGTGGTCATCTCGGTCGTAGCGCATGAAATTGCATTAGTCTAATGCGAATATAATGCGCTAATGTGTTGCAGTCGACCCACACTAACACTCTCGAGTGTATACAAGTTACTATTGATGTTACATGGCCATTTACAGCAAATAGCTTTGTGGCAAACCGAAAACCAAAATCCTGCTAATGCATAATCAATTATTGTTTTAAGCGTTCGAAAACTCGGACAGTTAGTCGACGAATTTACAAAAATCATTCTTTCAAGTGTCATTTGCAATGTAATTGAATTTTGTGATGTCATGTTTTAATTAAATTCTTTAAAAATATGACGCTTGCAATTTTATGTACGCACTCTGATTTAATTAACTGCAGGTATGTGTTAAAGTTGTAAAATTTTAATACAAGCGGGCGTGATTCGCTTCGTCTGACGGGAAAAATATTAAATTAGTTTACGCACTTTAATAATTAAGCGAGCACTCAAAATAAAAAAAAGTTGTGAATTTTAATCAATACTCATTCAATGAAAATGATTTTATCATATAATTTTGAAGTAATATATATTTCAAATTTACAAATAATTGACTTAATATTTTATTTTTGAAAACCAAAAAAGAAAATATTTACACAGAAAAAAAAGTTCACTTGAGCCGAGAAAATATTTTTCTTCCTAATTATTTTCATGAGCGAAAAAAATTTTTTTTTTTGACAAGAAATTTCTGATACGTATCTTGATCCAAGAAAATTTATTTAAGTCAAGAAAATCTTGTTGTTTTGAGAAAATTTAGCCTCTGGCTCCAAAAAATTTAGTTTTTGATAGAAGTAATTTTTGTCTTGAGAAAATTTCTCTTTAGCTCCAAAAAATTAAATATAAAGATAAAAGTAAATTTTCATTAATATTTTTATTGATTAACATGTCAAATGGGAAGATCAAATAATATTGAATCATTTTTTTTTCATTCAATATGTAGAATTGCACGCTAAAATAATATAAAATGGGTATCAAATATTCAAGAGAAAAATTTTCTCAAGGTGAGAAAATTTTTTTCTCAGCCGAAATAGGTGGCGCTGCTTCCCTAAAGTATCTAAAAATCTTGATCAAAAATAAAAATTTATTGTAACAAGTATTTATGATAATTTGAATTAAGAAAAAATGACTTCCACCAAGAATAGAATTTCAAGAAAAATTTTTACTCCGGCCAACACAACTTCGGTCTTCCTTTAGGCACCCAAAAATTTTCTTGAGCCAAAAATTTTGTTCTCCAGTCAAGAAGTTTTTCTTTCTGTGTATTTTTCTTTAATTTTCACATTTTGAATACGTAAGTTTTTATTTACATAATACACGCAATTTCTATGGGCTGGCAAATAAAAAATTCATGTGTTTGTTACGTAGCATAAAAGTTATAAAATTCAAGCCAGCGTACTAAAAAATGAAATATTTAAAATTTGTTCTAGTACAAAGCAAAGTTAAAAGTTATCCATCATTTTGACGTCACTTCCCGTTGATCGATAGCGGGAACAAGCAAAGCACACACATTGTGTAGCAGAGTCGAGAGTAAAGGGTGAAAGAGCGAAAAATATACAAAAGACAGTACAGAGGAAAATGTTTAGGGTACAAAAATCAAGGCACGGAACCCAACCTAGCGCATGACGAGACAACCGGAAAACAAATACCTACATGCATGCATAAAATTTACCCTTACCCTTACAAAACGTAGCTTTGCTTCTAATTTGGAATCTTTACTTAACTAAAGTGCGCAAGAGTTTGACTTTGGTCTTATGTAACCTTTTACACATCCCCTACTAGCTCCCCAGGTCCTTTTACAACAGAATGTCCTATCAGCAGCCCTAGCCCTCACCCTCATCCTGATCCTTCCCGGATCTGACGTTCTCTCGTCATCCCCTGCAACTTTCATGTACCTCGCAGCTTTCACAAATACAAAATACTCGACTACTCTCGTCTTGCTATTCACCTTTTATATTTTTTTATTATACTCTATCAGGCACGTAGTCTACTACACCCACACCGACTTCTCATTTGTATGTACAAAGACTTGGAAAAATATATTCACCAGTGAAAATATCCGAGATTGTATTTTTTATAAGACTATTTTGTAAGGCTTATTAAATTTACGTTATTTAATAAATTTTCATCCTTTGCAGAAAGTATCGAAGTAATAAATTTGCATTTAAATCTGTAACATACATCACTGATAACAATTTTCATGTTATAAAGCACAAGTACTATTTTTTTATTTAAATATTTTTTTTGATACTCAAAAATTTTAATAAAATTCAAAATAAAGTTTTTATTAATTAAAAATATCAATAACAAAAAATTATGAAATTTATTTTTTGAAATAGAATAATTTCAAAATACACAGAAAAAAAAATTTACTTGAATAAATAATTGAAATTAAATAAATAATAAAAATTAAATTATATAAATAATAAAAATTTACTTGAATAAATAATTAAGTAAATAATTTTGAAGAATTAAATCTTTTTGATTTGAGAAGAAAATTTCTTAAACTGAGAAATTTTTCTTGGGTTAAATGAATTTTATTTAATTCAAGAACTTTTCGTCTTGATTTAAGACAATGAAACTTTTCAAAATTATTTTCTTGGTCCAAAAATTTTTCTTTTGATTCACGTTAATTTTTTTTTTTTCAGTGTAAAAGATATTTGAAAGTGTTTAGTAAAATAAATTTTTGAAATCAACTTTTTAATTCAGTAAAAAATAAAAAAAAACAAGTTTTTGTAAACATATTCTCGAATATAGAGTTTCATATTTAAAATTACAAGATTATAACTTTGATAAAAAATAAAATCAATTGTTATCAATTTTTCCGATATAAAATTACGTTCTTTGTAAACAATAATAATATTTACTGTCACACGTCCTCGGTCCTCCTACTTAATAGAATTAAATAACTTTATAAATGTTCAATTAATGTTAATGTATGTTAATTATCATTTTCGGGTCATGTACATACTGACGCTTAAGGCAAACACCAAAACTTTAAGCAAGGGTGTGGGGAGTATGCTCGTGAGCTTTCATCAAAGATACACACCCACACACATGTACACATGTACACACCATATGGTAGCGAATCTACTTTATTATATGGATGCCATACAAATACGTACAAGTTTATAGATAGAGCCCGTGAAATTCTCTATAATACACCTTAATGAGCGGAGGGTGTATTTTTAATATGCTATAAAAATCAAATATGTATTTTTTAGTTTCAGTTTTAGTAATTATATTATAATTTCTACAACATTATATTTGTTTACTTGCCGGATTTTTATTTATCGGAAGTTTCTTTCTTCTGATAGTCACGCTCTCGTATGTTTGGCTGTCAAGCGGGCACGATAAGTGAATCGCACACGCTTTAAATGTGATTTCTGAAATTTGCCAGTGTGTCAACAGTTTTTTTTTTTTTTTTTTCACTTTTTATCATTAACTAATCTATTGTTTGACCTCGTTCTGCGCAAAATGTTATTCTAAAATTCTTAATGTAAACAGAATTTAATTGCTTTCATTAAAAATAAATACTATAGGTTATAGGTGAGCTTTTTTTTTTGAATAAAAGTCTCTTGTTTATTTTAATTAAAAGATAACCTTTGGAGGATTCGAAGAAAATGGTTGATAAGAGAACGGAGGTTAAATTAGCCCTCATTTTATATTTTTCATTAAAAGTTATGGGGTTGAATTACGATACTAAAAATTTTATAAAACTAATTTTTTTTGTAATTTTATAACGAACTGAAGGATTAAAATAATTTACAGTAAGATTTAATTGTATATAGAACAAAAATACTTAAACTTTTAGGATTCAATTTAAGTGTTGCGTTGTTTGAAAATAGTCTTGCAGAAATCCAAGGATAAATACGTAATTGATTCAAGACTAAGCTGTAGTATATTACGGAAAGAGAGAACTAAACTCAATAAGTAAACTTGATTTTAGCGAGAACACCTTAAGTTGATTTATTTAACTGACAAACCGTTTACTTAAGAGGTAAAATAGACAATTAGTTTTTTTTTCCAAGCTAAATAATAATAATGATTGAAGAAAAAATTTGATCATTTTCTCATTTCCAATATGAGCAAACTTTTATTTTTCTTCAGCAAAGCGTAAAGATTAAATTATTCAAATATTCCCACAATCAGATATAAAATAACCCTCAGTTTCAGTAATATCGGTTCCTCACCTCAAAAGCCTGAAACTGAATTATGTCAACCGCTAAAGAATGATAGCGCTGGAAAGATTACAAAAACCTCGTAAAAAATTACATTCATTTTTTTTTTTTACATTTAACCTCAATTTCCGTAATCGTCTAGTCATGCTGTCATTTATCTTTTTAGACTTTGTTAGTATTTTTTTTTTAATTCCAAGTCTTGGTCTACTAATTCATAGATTCAAACATCTATATTATTAAGAGAATAAGCAAAATTTTGTGGCTAGTGTATTTATAAGATAAAATGGGTTTTTATGGTTAAATTTGGTATCGTTGGAAAAGTCTTGACCTTGAGTTGTGTCTTTTTATGGTTTCATATCATTCTCACCAATGGTCAATTTATGATGATAAGTATTTAAGGTGCATTCGAAAATGCTCTATCTCTACATACATAATTGAGAAATTACCTTGTATCTTGTGAACAATTGACATTTTTAAAGATATAAGCTCATCCCGATGTTACACTCATCAAGACCTTTCATTTGAGTACCCACATCAACTTTTCATATATTTTATATATTTATATATATTACATATATGTATATATGAAAAATATATGAAAAATGCATGTGGGTACTCAAATGAAAGCTCTTGATGAGTATAACATCGGGATGAGCTTATATCTTTAAAAGCGTTAGTAGTTAAGAACGTACAGTGCGATTTAACAAAAGTCATTATTTAATAAAGCAAAATTTTATTTATTTATAGCTCAAAAGTCACGGCAGTCACATCGTGACTGCAAGGTTGCTAATTCACTTTAATCAATTAATATTTTTAATTGAATAAATATTCATATCAGTATTTTCGCAGCTTTCGAACAAACTTACGGATTCTCTTTAGTAATTTTTCACCATCTAAAATTTTTTTTAACTTTAAACCCCATCAGGATTTCCAATCACGAAGCTGAATGAAAAAAGCGTCTGAATAAAAAAAAAAAAATTCTCAACAATATCAGTAAAAACAGTAATGCATATTTGATATAAAATAAAAAGTTAAGATGAGTCAGCATCAGCGTATGGCGACAGTTTTAAAGATATATATATGTATAGGAGTAATAGCGTTCACACCAGTGGTTGAAGAGTTTAGAGTCTAGAGTAAGGATAACGAGCATTCGTGTTTCGAATCCGCTATCGGAACGTGATGCCTTCTAAGATACTAGAGAAGAGTTTGCAAGGCGACTCTACTCTTTCCACCTTCTATATTCTATCTTCTTCTTTATCTTAGCCTTCCATCTATTACTCTCACTATCACTATCACTATTGCCAGGTCTACCTCCACCGCTTTCAAAGTTAGATCGCTCCTCCTCCGCTCGGTTCACTAATGTATAATATAAGAGTACAGCTTCACTTCTATTTGATGCAAACGAATACTGTATTCGCGATCGATCTGTTCTCTGCGGAATATAATTTCAGGAGGTTCAATTGAGGAAGCCTGCTCAGGAGAAGAGAAAAGTGAGAAGAGTTGCTAAAGGCTAGGAGCTAGGAGCTAGAGGCTAGAGGATGAGTTGCTTTACTTGTATTTGTCGAATAGATGTAGAGAAGTAGAGAAGTAAGACCTATACTAACCGGAGTCTGAGAACGAGAAGCGAGAGGAACATGACCTATATTATTATATCTTCTCCTAGTCATACTCGCCGACCAATTCAATTAATACGTTAAATTCACTTGCCACCAATTTATACCGACAATTTCAGACCTATCAACTACTTGTAATTAATTTTTCACATTTTATTTTATTTTGATAAAAATATCCACTCTCTGCCGCACTTTACTTTATATTATTATTTATTTATATTTTTTTTTTTTTGGTAAATTAAAATAAATTGTTGGTTGATTCTGGTCACAAAGGAATATAAGTATGCATGAAACTCTGTAAAAAACTTTTCAAATTTATTCATCAGGTTCTCGCAGCGTTGAAGCGATTTAAAATGAAAAAAAATTTAATAAACCGACAAAAGTTTCAAGTTGCCTGTTTGAGAATACGATTTTGTGTTAATATACTGTTCCCAAAACCCGAGAAAATCTGTGTATGAATTTATTAGCTGGGATATTAAATTTGCAAGTGATTTTTTTAGATACTAAAAATTTAAATTGTGCTTATTGGATAGTAGGCTTTAAATCTCTAGATCAATTTATTTTTAATCCCCTATAAGGATTTTGGGTCAGAGAATTGATTCGTTAATAAATTAAATAATTAATTAAATAAATAATTAATAATTTATTAATTAAATTAAATAAAATTTGCTATAAAAAAATTCTTATTCAATTTTTTATTGCATGTTATAAATTTTTTCTGCTCACAATTTATGTAAATAAATATTATACAATAAAATAATTTATTTACTGTCAAGAGTGAGATGTGCGGAGGAGCAAATGCCATAACGGGCCACCAGACATTTAAATCGAATAATGTGACATTCTTTTATCGAGTACGTAAGCTTTCGATGTATAAAATAATAATAGCCCGAGACTGAGACAAAAAAGGGCACCGCTTTTAAATGTTATTTTAAAAACGTCTATCTAGAATCAACCCAGACATGGCTGTGTTAAACGAAGATTTTTCCTATTCAAATTTTATCTCAAATTATTTCCATCGAGTTGCACTCTGACGCCTCGGATTTTGATGCGTTATACAGATTTTAAATTTAAAATTACTTGAAAGCTTATGCTGTGTCAGTTCTTAAGCTTTTACCTTCAACTCGGATTGTAATTTTTTCATTTGGTCATTACCGTTATCATTACATGCTATTACATGCATTCCATGATTAAATAAAGACGATAAAGCTTTTCAAAACAATTTTCTTTGTTCAAAAATTTTTTTTCTTCACTTAAATCTATTTTTTTTCAGCATGTAAATTATCCTGAAAAATTTTCTCGATGCTCGATTTTGTGAAAAATTCATTTATCTGAAACCCATCGCTTGAATTAAAGTATAAAATTACCTCTTGATAATTAATTAATGAAAATAGAGGGTGTATGATAACAGAGGAAAGTGAGAACGCAGTAGGCTTTTCCATCCGAAAATTTCGATTGAAACAAAATATGAGTTTAATGAAACAAAACTAATTAATGTAAAGAAAATTTAAAGTAAAGTAAAGTATCGTATATAGATAATGAAATGTTTGCATTTAATTAAATGAAAGTCTTTGTTTTATCTCTTATCTTTAAAATAAACAAAAGAAAAGATTAATTAATTAAATCATACTGTGACATAAAAGCTGAAGGCTTAATACTATAAAATATTAAGCGACTCCTGGGAAATCTGGTCTAAGCTCAAGAAAATGAATGACCAAACATTTTGCATGTTCATTGTAGTTTATACCAAGAAATATTATTTTTACTACTATATTATATGCCCGTGATTCTCAAATAAAACTCGTTCGAACACGCAACCTTACATTGAAACCGTCGTTTACTTTTTTTTATTTTTATTGTTATTATTCAAACTATATTTATCCTTTTTATGCTCTCATACACACTCATACACACACAGAAATTCATTTCGTTATTTTATACATCAGATAACATTACTCGTCGCAACTAACTTCCGGCAGCCAGGATCTTGGCATCTTAAATTTACAATCATGTTCATCTTTTCACTATTTGAACGTTTTATACTTCATTTTCATTTTATTATCATTCCTATTTTCACCGTGACCCAGTTACTTTTATTCGTCTCTTTTTAAACTTCGATTTACATGACTAAAATTAATAAAAAAAGCTCCAGTTAAATTAAATGATACTGCGTTTTTGAGTCAACAAGTTTCCGCAATCTTCCTCGCTCCCCCTTTCTCATTCGCTCTCTATATCTCTTGTTAATAATATAATCAATGTTCGATGATGAAGAAGCTGTGGAAATGCACAATATACTCATCGTAACATGTAATAGGATACCGCTTTTCAATAGAACCCTGGATCAGCTAATTTATGGCTCTGATCTATTTTAATTAATTCAATCAAATTGTTATTATTATTATTTAATAACAACAATAAGTTACATACAATTTTTAACCCCTCAGAATTATTTTATCATAAAAAATTAATCTCAAAAATTTCTACCCGCTGATTTTAATTATTTTATAAAATATTTTTTTGTAAAAACTAATTTCACTTTTAAAAAAATTTAATCTATACAGAAAAAAGGTTCATTTGAGCCAAGAAAATATTTTTCTTTCTAATTTTTTTTTGAGCGAAAAAAAAATTTTTTTTTTTACACAAGAAAATTCACTTCTTCCAACAAAATTAAATATCTTGCTCTAAAAAAATTTAGTTTTTGTATAATAGAAGTAATTTTTCTTTGTCTTGAGAAAATTTCTCCCTTGCTTCAAAAAATTAAATATAAAGATAGAAGTAAATTTACTATTAATATTTTATTTGATGATGTGTATAATTGCACGCTAAAATAATATAAAATGGGTATCAAATATTCAAGAGAAAAATTTTTTCAAGGTGAAAATTCACTTCTTCCAACAAAATTAAATATCTTGCTCTAAAAAATTTAGTTTTTGATAATAGAAGTAATTTTTCTTGTCTTGAGAAAATTTCTCCCTTGCTTCAAAAAATTAAATATAAAGATAGAAGTAAATTTTCATTAATATTTTTATTGATGATGTGTATAATTGCACGCTAAAATAATATAAAATGGGTATCAAATATTCAAGAGAAAAATTTTTTCAAGGTGAGAAAATTTTTTTCTCAGCTGAAATAGGTGACGCTGCTACCCTAAAAATCTTGATCAAATATAAAAATTTATTGTAAACAAGTATTTATGATAATTTGAATTAAGAAAAAATTATTTGAGCCAAGAATTTTGTTCTCCAGTCAAGAAATTTTTCTTTCTGTGTAGATAAAAAAAAACAAGCGATTAATATTGAAGTTTCTTTTTTTATAAAAAATGTTAAGATAAAAAATAATATAAATTGTGTAATAATAATCTAATTAAAATTATTATTATTATTATTTTGAGTTTTACTGGTATACCGTTTTCTGGTTTTTACAAGGTTACTTTCCGTTCTATATTATCTCCACAATTTTTTTTCAACCCTGTTTATTTCAACATATTCTCCACTCTTTTTATAATCAACATGTTCTCCACTTTTTATTATCAACATCATATTCTTCGCTTTATAATCAACATATAATTTTTCACACACATATTATTTCATTCCAATGCGGCTGTGGACCGACTTGTACTTTCTGTACTGTATTCACCCTATTCCTCACCCCTTTCTAACGGTTGTTGGAATAGTGGCGATGGGGAAACCACAGAGAAAACCCATGCCAGTACAGTTGGCTACCGGAGCGATCTCCGACGGATGGTATTGGAACTATTCGAATAACCATCGAGGATCGAACCCTCGCCTAACGACAAGATGCACGAACGAACTAATGGGATAATGACTTAGTCCGCTCGGCCATCATGCCGCTTTTTCTAATTAAAAATATTTATATTTGTATTTCCCAATTTTTTCCATAATATTTGTCGAGGTTTATTTTAAAATTTCCCAAACTTTTAATGTAATAAAAATGAATAATATCAACAAACTTTATCTTTAAATTTAAAAGCCATTGTAGGTTTTCATGAGTGATAAAATTTAATTTATTAGTGTGTAGTGTACATATGATTATTATCACCCGTTGTCCCTAAAACAGTTTGATTAAAATAAAATATTTAACCAGTTATTATCATTGTCATAATATATTGCCCTAGTTAAAAATTTATTAGAGGAAAAAAAAATAATACCTTTAACTCGAAAAAAAGAAGAATAATAAAATCGGGATAAAAAATGAAAAACACAATAAGTGACGTGCGACATGGAGGCGTCGAAGGAAGATGGGAAGGACTGGATGCATGTGTATATAAGAGGTAGACGTTTGATGTTGTAGCTGGCGGATGAAGCTCGAACGGTATGCACAGAATGCATCCGGCGCACCTGCTAGTGGGCATCACTGCAACTTTACGCTGCTCTCACTCTTATACTTAAACGGGAGACGGGAGACTGAGACAAGAGCGAGATTGTCTCTGGATAAAGTGAGCAGAGAGACCGAGTACGAGAGTAAAATGAGATTCATGTCAAACTACAGCATCCACACAACTGGTGTTATATGTGAGCAGTACAACTGCATACACGATAACTGTACGGTAGTCAAGTAAAAACAAGTGTAGAGACGGATGACGGATCACTTGATATTTAAATGAAAAAAGTCAATTTATCTCCGGACCAATCTTACTACGAATATCTCCTCGACTTTTTTTCAGGTGTCCAATCTTGAACTTTTGCAAATTCAACTCGAATTTTAAAATTGAAATTTTTAAATAAGTTTAACAATTCAATGGTAGTTACGAGGAGTAGCCTAAAGATCGTCAAATTTTCATTCTTAGAATTTTTCGCCAAAGTTTTCCGAAATAATTATCTTTGATTATGTTTTTGATGATTGAAAAAAAGTTTGGTAGATTTAAAACAATAAAATACAGTATTTTGACAACATTATGCGTTAGTTTTTTTCAACAATCTCAAAATACTTTTGAGCAACCATTTTCCTAATATTTTAAAAATTAAACTTTCTTTTGTTACAAACAACAACCACTTTGACACTATTCTGTAGATTATTCCAAAGCTGTTAACAAAATAAGTGATTATTGTGTCATATTTATTTTTCATTAAACTATTAAATATATTTGTCAAAATACTTTTGAGCGCTACTGTAATTCTTAAAATTAATTTTCTGAGCTTAAAATTTTTTCTAATAAATCAATAATTTTTTTATTAATGTAAATTGTATTATTAAAATTTTTGGTAATTATTTACAAGTGGGGTCCACTCTATTTTTGGCCATATCTAGGTAAAAAATTGGCATTTTTTTATTTTTTTTTTATTCTACTTGTTTTTACGGCGCATTTATGATACAAAATGTCGTGAAAGAAAAAAATAAAGATTTTGATAGCTTTTTTGCATTTAAAAGTTTGAAAAAATTTTGGATTTAATGTTTTTGGATAAAATTTCCATTCTATCTTTTTTTGACATTTTTTTTTTTTAAGTAAGTACATAAAAAGTAGGTACACTTACATAAAAAAACGGACAATTTAAAAAAAGTTGAAAATTTTTTAAAATTGTTATAATCAACTTTTTTTTTAAGTATTTAAAAAAAATTATACCAATAATATTAAATAGAAATTTCTTTCAAAAAAATGAAAATCAAAATAATGGATCCCACTTGTAAATATTTCCCAAAAGTATCTTTCAGCTTTCTTAATAGAATTTCCGAGCAATAAATTACAAAGCAATTTAAGGTTGATTGAAAAATATAGAAAGCCGGTGAAGGAGTAAACTTCGTCAAGTAACTAATATAGTGTGTCGTGTGCATAAAGGAGAAGATGAAACGGAACCGCGTACATTGTCATCCGACATATATATAATGCTACAACTTAACATTACTTATTACCATATAATACATCACACAAACTCTCTTGAATTCTCATCTCTTCCCTTCTCATCTCGTCTCATCTCTTTGTATTAACTCGCTGTGAGCTGTGACGGACGTGATATGAGGAAGTACAAGTTAAGTGTGCAGTTATACGTATTACGGGTGTTTAAGCATTAAAAAGAAACGCAAGAAAAACAGGGACAATACAATGAGAAGGAAGAAAAATAAAGAAGCTGAGTGGAGAACCCAGTAAAATATGGAGGAGAAATATAGGTAAGGGTAGAATAGTTTTATCGGGGGAAAAGTGAGGATTATTGACCTGGTGAGACTACAATGAGCAGACTCACACCAATTTCTTAGAGAAGTAACCACCTTGTTCAGAAAAACTCTCAACAAACGGAATAAGGACGACGTTTGTGAGTTCTTTCCATTTCAAGCCTTCAGCCTACTCTCTATGTATACCTACTTCGGTTCTTATGCCATTTCTTTTCTTTTATTTTTGCTCAAACTCTTACTCATTCCCTCCCACCCACCTTCATCTCCTCTTCCGCCCCATCTCTCACTTTTTCTCACCGGCTGTGAAAAGAAATAAAAATAGAATAGCTTCCTACTGTGTTGTCATATTTTTGCCTTTTATTAATTTTTCTTTCGGGGGTTTTTTTTTTATTAAAAATATTAATTAAAATCATGTTTGTTTAATTTTTTTGTTACGACAGGAACAATGGAATGTGAGATAATTAATTTTAATTATAATTATAATTGTAGAGAAAAAATCTTTAAAAAGAAGTTAAAATTTTTTTAATCCTTTTATATGTACAAGCAGTTATGATAATTAAAATGGATATCGTTATGAGTAAATTTGAAACTAAATGTACAAAGTCAAGTTAAGAAATTTTGCAAAAGACAAGTTTTAATGAGCGAATTTAATATTTAACAGAGAATTTACACAGAATTTTTTTTTCTGGAATAACTTGTACTTATAAATTTAATCTGTAACTTTATGAAAGATTTTCCATTAATTTGTTTATTATTTTGATGCAAAAGTATACTGTAAATTCAATCTTCATTTATTATTAAAATTTATAAAGTTTTTTACTCATATAAAATTAAATAAGTAAGCAAATTTTTTGAATTAATAAATTACATTTGACGTTGATTTTTTTTTAAATAATAAAATTTCGAAAATAAAAAATATCAAGTATATTTCACATTCCGTTTCATTTGCAACCGTAAAGTGGCTTACTACAGAATCTCGAAACTTTTGAGAGTTACCCTCCGTATTTCATTTTCTACGTTTGGTCAAATGAACCGTAGAATGGAAAAAAGATAAAAGAATCTCACAAACAAATTGCTGAGTTTTAAAACTAAATTCGATCAATAATGAAAAGTAGCTGTTGAAAAAAAAAAATAATACAAAAGAAAAAAGATAAAATAATACTGTGGTACATGATTATTACCGTGTAAGCCAAAATAATATTCAATTTATAATATATAATATAAAGATCGCGGCGATTTCATTAATTGTACGACGTATTGTATTAACTGAATGATAATGTGAAAATAAATCATGGATTTTATCAGTTAATCTGATTTAAAGTGTTGTGATATCGATAATAGTAAGTCCATATCTCAATTGCTTGAATAAACTTTTATATTGTATACAATATCGTATCATACTGGCTTCTGATAGGAATGATACCTGATATATATAATATAATGTATAATGTATACCTATCGTTAACTATAAATTTTTTTAATGGCTTTTTAATCTAGATATTTCAAATGAAAAGTTAGACAAGTTATACATGCATTATGAAAAACTCCCTGTTCGGTAGTAAAATTAAAACTTTTCTGAAATTATTCATCATTAAAAATTTTATTTTATAAAGTTACTCAGTGTGTAATTTTATTATTTAATATTTCATGGTTTATTTTTTTTAATTGTTAATAATTTTAGTGGAAAATTTTTTATTAATCGAAGAATAAAAAATTCTAAATTTTGAGTTTTAATAAAATATTTAAACTAAAAAAATTATTTTTATTAAAAATATTAAAATGAATTTATATTTAAAAATTTTTTAATTAAAAAAAAAAATTTTTTTAAAGTCAAAAATTTTATTTAAATTATATATTAAAGTTCTATCGCCTTGCGATCTAGTTACTAGTGAATCTTAATTCAAGCCAAACGGATGGACATTCCATCTTCAAATAATGGTCGAGGGACATATTCCCTCTTTTCATACTTTCGATGGGGATCCACCGAACCTGAATACGGTGGATCCCCATCAAAAGTATGAAAAGTATTATTTGAAGCATGGAATGTCCATCCGTTTAGGCTTGAATTAAGATTCACTAGTAACTAGATCGCAAGGCGATAGAACTTTAATATATAATTAAAATTACGGTCGATAAAAATAATAATTAATTTTATTTAAAGTTCAAAGTTTAAATATCGATTGCAAAACAATATCCTTTAATGATAATCTTGATTAATAAAAATAAATGTATATGTATTGATGTAAATCTCATGATTTAAAAATAAATAAACCCGAGTGATTAATGATAAACATTATAATAAATAGCAAATAATAACGATAGCGGTTGTATAAAATCGAGGCTTTGTTTAGTCAAACAGCAGGAGGTCGCTGACGCGTTAGTTCCCTCAAATCGATACTCCAATTATGTAAATCATGAAATACATGCGCTTACGTGAGGCTACGTCACCATCATGCGAGAGACTGGATAAATAAATGTGAATGCAGTAGTCTTTAAACATATCTATAAATGTGTCTATCATAAACAAAACACGACTTGGAATTTTACTCCACAAATCTAAATTTATCCATATAGACATATATTTAAACACTTTGATATATATATATATATATAGAGGATAAATAATATATATTAAAGCCAAAAAACGTAAAGTAACATACGCAAATCCTCCTCGATCTCAAGAACCGCAAAAATATCGATATCATCATCGAAACCCAATAATAGCAAACGCTTCCAATACAACTTGACTAAATATTTGATCTTGGGCGACGGCGTTATATCAAAAACCGTTTGCAGTTGAACTAATATCACGTGTACACATCATTATTATAATTATAATAAACACGATTATGTAATTTACTTTTGAATATAATATTATAATTATAATTAAAACCGTACAAATCATGCAATATATGTTTATGTAATTAAAATCGAATTAAATATCAATAAAAGTTTGTTTCTTTCCGCTATTAGTTCCGCTTTATTTTCTCCATTCATTAGTACCGATCAATATCAAGCCGAAAAAAAATATAAAAATTGAGGAATAATATTCTATTTCATTTTTACTCTACTCGTTTTATTGTAAATCCTTTGTGAGGATTTTGACGTTATTTTTTATTTAAATAAATTACTAAAGATTTTATATTAAATTTTTTATCTTTATAAATTTAATTGTTTATTTTTTTTACAGCTGTCTAATACCTGTAAGTTGTATTTAAGCGAATTCTCAGTTTAATTCTATTCTATTGATTTTATTTCTTCGGTAGATAGAACTAAGCTGCGGATTGATCGCTAGAGTTTTAGTCTCTAGTGAAGCTGTACAATTTACAGACACTTTAATCGCTTACTTTGTCAAATCGCTTACTGTGTTTTATTTATTATAATAATAATAAAGATTCTCTTGGTTGATTGATTGATGAAATTTAAGATTTAAATTTATTGATAGTTTTCCATGATTTTAATAAACGATCTCTTTTTTATAAATAAAATATTGAAACTGGAGAAGATTCATTAATTTTTCGAGGATTATTATGAGAAAAAAAAAGGGATAATATTATTTTATCCCGATAAAAATGGCATGAACTCGGGCTGAAGAAATCGATTAAGCTCCGGACTAAATTCCTAGTGTAATGGGTTAAGCCCTATTCGTCTTGACTCAGCTCGTGTATTCAACCTGACCACACTGCGAATAACCGGCTAACGACGAGGTTTAACATAATATAACGTCGGTAAATTAAATCACGAAAATCAACTAAAACCCGATGCAATTAAATGAAATGCAAATTTAAAGCAAAACTTTAGTCAAATTTAAATAAATAATTTTCTCCGACTTTGGAATTCAACTTTTGCGGTACAGTAAAGAATTACTCGGCTTTTAAAACCCGCATGACATACAAAAAAAAATGTTTATGTTTATGTGTACCTTCTTATTGATTGAAAGTAATCGAAAATTATAATAAAAGTAAATAAATAAACGATTGACTCTTTTTTTGTTGAATTAAAAACAAATATAGAAAAAGTACATGACTAAGTGTAGTAGGTTCAGTTCGCGGGTCGTTGATATCGAGGCTCGTGTTTTCTTGGTATGGGATAACGCCACCTCTACTCGTCTCTTTTTCCCCTTTTACTGCCCACGTCGCGACACTTGATTGCCCTCCAACAACTTTATGCTATGTTACTTTACATTACAACTTGTATTGCTTATATTGTGTATTGGGAAAATCTTTAATGTTATAAGATGTGAGAGGGAGGAAACAGAACGACCTTGGTCACTCTCTTACACATCCACTGTCTCACTTTTTATAGATATACGTACATTTATGGATAAATAAATATATGTGCTACATTATTATATTTGTTTGATTCAATCCAAACAATTAATTATTAATTGTTATTGTTGACGGATGCTCCTATTAATATATTTCTTTCTTTAATATTAAATTGAGAAACATATAATTATCTTTAATATAATTATCTTTTCATTCAAGAAAAATTGATAAAATTTTTTTTTTATACAGAGAAAAAAAAATGTTCTTGAATCAAATATACACAGTAAAAAAATTTTTGTCTTTGTGTAAAGTGTAAAAATGTTTGTGTAGAATTTAACATTTTAGTATGTTGATTCAACAAAAATTGTGTAAAAAAAAGTCATCAACATAAATTTTTATGTAAAATTTGACGAAAAATTTTTTACTGTGTATAATTTTGAAAAACTTAATATTCTTGATTTGAGTAAAAAAATTCTTGATTTAAGGAAATTTTTCTTGATTTAAGAAAATTTTACTTGACTCAAGAATTTTTCTCTTGAACCAAGTTAATTTTTGTTGTATACCAAATTTTTTAAAAAACTAAAATATATTTAAAAACATCCCTAAAAAACATGTAAATATTTAATAAAAAAAATACAAAACAGCAACACTAGTAAAAAAAAAATACATTTCCGATGAGATATAAATTGATTTTCAATGTTTACATTGGCTGGTGTGTACATTCAAAGCTAGCTCTGATTTTATCAAACATTTCAGCGTGTATCCACAGCTAATAAACCAATGAATTTAAAAATAATTTGAGAGTATAATTATAATTACTAAAAAAAAAAAAAATAAAAACACCTTACATAACGTAGACATAATACTTGGAGTAATTTCATTACTGGAAAATTTTGTCATGCGATAATCAGTATTGATTTAATACGCAAATGAAAATGAGTGTAAGTTAAGCAAATGTTATCAGAGGTTATCGTTGACTCAAACTGTAATTGTTTTTTTTTAAACTAAATAATTAAATAAAGAGTATGTTCAATATAAATCGCGGATATGTTATGTTATTGTTATTTATTATTTATTACATTAATAAAGACTGGTGACAGACGCGAGTTCTTATTGTACCGTCTGGCCGTAGAGTGAGTTCGGATATTTCGCTACCAGATGGCTATTTTAGTTCCCGCGCCTATATATTTTCCTACCCTTCTCACACGCGGATGTTCTTGTGTCTCATCGGAAGAATGAGTATATGTTCTTGTAGGCATATTAAATTTTTGTTGCTGTGTCAGCCGAATGCCGAAGGAAATGCCGGAGTTTGCGTTTCCGGGGATGCTTTTATTTGATAAAATATTAAACAGGGATAAAATATGGGTGCCCTGAAGCAACAGGATAATATCCCGACGCTAAACATTAAATTTTAGTATTGTAAATGGAAACTGTTGACTAGCTTTGTTTGCTGACACGAGTTATATATCAAAATATCAACAAAAGGGTAATTTGGTAATTCAGAGGTTAATTTAATATAACTAGAAACTATTGAGACGAAAATTGTTTTGGATAAAAATTAATACTGCTGACGTATTAGTTATAGGCAATATTATGTAAATAATTAATATGGGTCGCAATAGCAATTTATTTGTCGTATGTTTAACGACAATACGCCACCCCTGAATTTTAACGGCGATAAACATCACCCGAGGGTGAAATAATAATAATTTACGTATGCCGACTGTTGGATAATATATTTTGTTTTTTTTTTTTTAGCTATAAACATGCGAGCTGAAAATTATAAATAAAATGTGAGGCAATAAAATAAGGGTGGAAGAAAGATTGACACGCACGACAGGCTAATAATCCCGATTTCGAATTCGTCGATCCTTTATATTTATCAGTCCAGTCTGTAGTATGCATAATTTGTATATATGTAAGTTTTAAGTTTGGTAATGGGTAATGTAAATGTATCTATATCTATACATATATATATATTTTTGAGATATGCGTTTAAAAAATCATCCCTGGGTAATTTTCTCACCCATTATGTGGCCGCTGGAGAGCACAACAAGGTAGAGACGAATTATTTTAAAACGCTGGCTTTGGAATTGCTTTGAATCATGAACATTCTCCTTACCTCATCGTGTAGTAACAGTCGTATGCTAACTAATAAAATAACAGTCTACGTTTTAAACACCCTGTATTAGTCTTACTGCACTTGATTATTACGTTTTTTTTTTTTTTCATTTGTTTTAAAATTACTTTTTCTAATTAACAAGAATTTTTTTTTGTTTAAAAATTGATCGCTTTAATTTTTTAAATTATTCTATAAAAAAAATTTTAGTACTTAGAAATTTCATAAGAATTATTGTACATTTTTATAGTAATAATTTATTTTTAATTACCTATTTCGTTAATAAAAAATTTGTCAATTTATTTATAAAAAAAAAAAAATAATTTATACTCCAATTTTATTAATAGCATAAATTTATTATTTTTTTTTTTCAATTAATTTATGAAAAATAAAAATTAGAATTGTTAAAAGTGAATTTTTTAATTTCTTTGAAAAAAAATATTTTAATTTATACTCCAATTTTATTAATAAAAGAAATTTATTATTATCATATTTTTTTTTCAATAATTTTATGAATAATAAAAATTAGAGTTGTTAAAAATATATTTTTTAATTACTTGATTTTAAAGTAAATTAAAATTTTTTTTAAATTAAAGTTTACATTTCATTCAATTATTTCAACCCTAACTTTTGAAGTAATTAAAAAAAAAAAAATTATGCAGAAAATTTTATTGGAGTATACTGACAACTATTTTAAATAATTTTTAACAGATCAATTTTTTAAAAATGATAAAATTTAAAATAAAAAAAAAAACTCACCATTATTTACAAAAAATCCTCATTTTCTTTGATAAAAATTCATATCTGAGAAGTAACTCGCATCTAAACACTGAAGTCACTAACAACAGTCAATGGTTTGATAACAAAATAATTCCAATAAATTTCAGGTCCTGTTTAAAGACACAAAACAATAAAAAATTAATAAATAAAACCAATAGTTGGTCTCATAAATTTATAAATTTATCAGTTGTTAAACTGACGTTAAATATACAATTGAAGAAGAAATAAAAAGTTTTAGACAAGAGCTGAGGAAGAAGCGATAAGAAATAGAAAAAATGTTGACAAAGTGACGTTTTAAATTAAGAAACTTATCAAACTATAATAATGATTCCAATTACATTAATTATAATTATTATTTTTCACTGCACGAGTCTGACACTCAATCACTTCACAAGTTTTTTATTTTGAAATTTTCAAATTTAAACCGAATCGTCACTAATTTTCCACCCGCGTAATTTAAAAATTAATTTTAACAAATTGAATAATTAAAAAAAATTTTGATAGCAATTAATTATTAATTGGGTTGTTTTTGTTTTTAGTTTGTGGAAGTAACTAGCCAGTTGTATGTAGTAATGACAGTCCAGAGATCGAACACCCAGAGCAGAGGTTCCTGCTCAAGATCCGAGCAGGCACTGACCCCACCAGACGAGAGACGAGGATCAGCGAGTGAGCACGAGCACCGTGTAACCTATTCCAGATATATATGTGTGAGTGAATAAAACCGTTTGATAGACAGAGACCTTAAATATATGTAATGTCTTTGTATATTTGTATACATATATATGAAGATAAATATAAAAATGTGTGAGAGAAAAAGAGAGAAAGAGTAAGTGACTGAATTTAAGTCGTAGCAAACCAGTGGAGCCACACACAGTCAAAAGTACCAACGATATGGCGGGAACAAGAAAAAGAGGGGACCAACTTTAAAAGACACATTCGATATAACATTTAACATGGTATTAAATGGTAAAAGAGCGAATTTAACAAGTTTTTATGTTAGTTTGCAAAAATTTAGATTGAAAAGTTTTTTTTTTTATTTGGAAAAAATAAATATTTGTTGGAACTAGACTTGATTATTTCTTCAGTAATTTTTTTAAAAATTTTATTATCTAATTTATTTATTTATTCAAAAATTTTCGGCTAATTTTAGTTAGAAATTTTTTATTTTTTCTAGAAGAAATTAATTATTTTAAAAAAACTATAGTGTTTTTTTTATATGTTTTTTTATGATTTATTTTAAAAAGAAAACGAAGATTTTTAGCATTTTTTAATAATTTAGTATGTAGAAAAGAATAATACTGAATTTATCAGACATCTAATAATTTTTTAAATTGTTATAACAATTTAATTGTAAAGAAAAAAATTCAGCAAACAATTTATAAAACTAAAGTTAGACGACGTTTTTAATTTTTTGATTTTTTTTTTAATAATTAAATTAGAACAAAAAAATATTTTTTAAAAATTGCACAAAGTTTTTCAAGTTTTTAACAAATGACTTTTTTTTTGGAGTCATTTTTCCAATAAAACAATTCTTTTTAATTTTTAAATGTCGGCTAACTTAATTTTCATAAAAAATTTCACATGTAGAAATTTAAAAAAATTATAAGTGTGAATTTTTAAAAATATTCTTTTTATAATAATTCAAATAATTGTCAGATGTTTGCTAATTTATGAAAATTAAGTTAGCCAACCCTTTAAAATATTCGATTTTTTTTATTAATTAAAAATTAGAACTTAAAAACTACTTTTAAAAAATTCTATGCATAATTTTTAAAATTATCTACGTGGGAAAATTTTTGTTTTAATTTTTTAAAAAATATATTTTAATAAAATAAATTATAAAAATTTTTAAATGTCGGCTAATTTGATTTTCATTTTAAAGAGAAAAAAGGAAATAGGAGTTGAAAAAATGGGAAGAAATGATTTAGAAAAACATAGAAAAGAAAGTAAATTTAAACCAGAAGAAAAGAAGAAATAAATTAATATTTTCATAGAGTGCAAAAATAAATTAAGAAGAAAGAGAAGAAGTTAGCATTGAGAAGAAATTTTTATTAAAAATTTGTATACAATTTAAAGAAAGAAGAAAAGCACCAATCTGTTTGTGATTTCTTGACTCCAATTATTGATAAAATGAAAATACCGTAATTAAATGAATGAAGAAATATAATTTTAATAGAATGTAAATGTTGGATTGTAATTATCTGTAGATAGAATAAAATACCAACTTGGAGAAAGTGAAAAAATATGATAACGTGTCATATGGCTGTTAAGAATACACTGAATAAATTTTGACCCTAGTGTTACGACGAGCCCCGTCTACTTGGGTTCGAACTCGCTCGGAAGATCTCGGGTGAACTCGTGCGCTGAACGCTCAAGAGTGTCGAGTAAAAGAGCGAGAGGAAGTGCAGAGGAAGAGGAACAGATACAAGGAGGGAGTAGCGATTCCCGGCTACCTCAATACCATCCACTCGGTCTTTTCCTCTTTCTCTAGTATTAAAACCGGGCCGTTTGGTATCGCGGTTATTCGCGAGTAGAGACAAGAGCACTCCTCCATATCCACATCCAGCTCCTGCACTGTGCAGCATTCAACAGCATTCACGTCCACGCACGTGCCAAACGCAACCATCGTCAATACGCTGATGATATCGTGCTCAGTCCTCATAATCTTCCATCCAGTATTTTAAATACATTTGCATTTACATACGTTTTATAATATTTACATTTATACTCCTACACCCACCATTTAATCTAACTGGTTACATCTAATAATACTTGTACTAATTAATCCCAGACATTATCGCGAATTTGCGATTCGTAAAGACATGGACGGAGAATAATAAAGCGGCTCTAAAGCTCTTAGAGCAATTACTTTTTATTGATAGCTAATTTTATAGGAATCAAACTATTGAATTTGTCCTTTGATTACAGATAGAACCTTTGAAACATTTTTCTTTTTATAATTTCAATCCTATTGTTGATTTTTCTCTTAATAATTATTATTTGGACGATTATTTCTTTAACATTTTCTAACTATTACAACTTTACTGCTTCTTGAATGAAGAGATAACTTCTGACTGCGATGACTTATCAAATATTTGTATAGTGCAATTGAAAGCTCATTGAATAAGCTTCAATTTCCATAATTATTTTTATATCTATTTGATAGAATATTATTCTTCCATTTATTTTAGTAATTCAGCAAGATTTTGATAATTAAAAAAAATCTACTTTCATTTAAGCTGCCAAATTTTTTACTATTTTACAGCTCAAAAATTTTAATAATAGGGTAAAAGACCCAATTAGTGACGGGGACCCCATTACTGAGACTTTCTTTGATTTTGGCACTTATTCAATCAATGAAATCATTAATTTAAAAAATTTATATATTATTTCTAATCTTTAAGACATTTTTTGTAGAACATTTTTTTTTATTGAAAAAAAAGTGCCACTAATGGGGTATTTTACCTTACAATTTACACTGATAAAAAAATTATTGATTTATTAGAAAAAATCTTGAGCTCAGAAACATAATTTTATTGTTTTGAATCAAGCAGAAAAATTTTTTAACTAAATTTTACTTAATGGAAAACCTTTCTTGCTTGATTTAAGATAGCAAAATTCTTAAAAATTTTAATAATTATTTACAAGTCGGGTCAATCCCATTTTGAGCCATAAACTAGGTGAAAAATTAACATTTAAAAATTTCTTTTCAGTTATTCTACTTGTTTTTACGGCGCATTTATGATAAAAAATGCCGTGAAAGGAAAAAATAAAGATTTCGATAGCTTTTTCGTCTCTAAAAGTTGGAAAAAATGTTGGTTTTCATGTTTTTGGATAAAATTTCTATTTTATCTTTTTTTGATGTTCTTGATATATTTTTTTCTGAAAAGTACATAAAAAAAATGAACAGTTTTGAAAGAAAATTAATTAACAAATATCAATAACAATAATTTAGTGGAATTTGGTAATTGTAATACTTATACTCAGACTATTTATCAAATTATAAAATCATTATCTTCAGTACATAATATGCAGGTACTTTAATTTAAACAATACTTGTTGGCCCCTGACTCAAAGAAGAATAATTTTTTTTCAGCTCACAGTCGACAACTCAGTGTGAAAGCAATTCCATTACGCAAGAAATAGAGAAGATTGTGGAACTTTAGCGTCACGCGGTGAACAATGCGTTAGCTCTCAGATATACAGCAAAAGTATACTCTACATCTCAATCGTATCCACACTCACTCTCATCTCATCTCTTCTATCCTCTCACATTTTCACACTCTCGCCGTCATTCTTATCATCCCTACCCACTACTCACCATCAATTACATGTACATACATCATCATCATCATATATATAAACAATTCCTCTTTATCTCACCTTGTTTTTATGTTTTATTCTCATTGAAATAATCCAAGATAACACCCAAGTATGTTCTCGTGTATATCTGTCTATAGCTCGTTTTGATAAATAAAAGTAAATAAAAAATTTATAATCTGGAGCTGAGGGACCATTCATGTATTGCGTCACGATATTTTCCAGGTTTTTTGACCCTTCACTTCCTACACACTCAAATTTTATCAGTTTTTTATGAAGCCCCGAGACGTAACGTCGTATTGAAACTTTTACCCTACGCTGATAGAAGAATTTCGAAACTTTTAATGTATTTATTGATTTAAAAACAATTTCCTAATTTATTGAGTATAAATAATTGTCTTTTAACTTTTAACAAATATTTATTACTAAACGAATATTTATTAACAGTTAATTAATTTATTTTTGGGGCTTTAATTTACATCATAAAAAAATATTCTGTAATCAGTACTTTATATAATTATAGAAAAACTAATAATCTATCTGATCTAGTGGAATTTTTTTATCTATTCAAGTTATGGAATTTTAAAAAGTGTCTAACTAAAATTTCTACACCAATTTTTTATACAAGAATTCAAATACATTTTTAGGAATAATCAACAAGTATATACTAACTATAAATAAATATTTATTAAATCATCTGATATTAAAAAACTAGTAACCTTGCAGTCACTATGTGACTGCCGTGACTTGTGAATTATAAATAAATAAAATTTTTCTTAATTAAATAATGACTTGTTTAATTGCACTGTACTTTCTTAAATATTGACGATTTTAAAGATATAAGCTCATCCCGATGTTACACTCTTTAAGAGCTGTCATTTGAGTACCCACATGCATTTTCATATATTTTTCATATATACATATATATAACATATATAATAAATATATGAAAAATTGATGTGGGTACTCAAATGAAAGGTCTTGGTGAGTGTAACATCGGGATGAGCTTATATCTTTAAAAATGTCAATATTTCACTAGATACTTGTTAAATTGCATTGTACTTTCTTAAATATTGACGTTTTTAAAGATATAAGCTCACCCCGATATTACATTTATCAAGAGCTTTCATTTGAATACCCACATGCATTTTGATATGTTTTTCATATAGTGAGTGTAACATCGGGATGAGCTTATATCTTTAAAAATGTCAATAGTTCACAAGATACAAGGTAATTTCTTAATTATGTATCTAGAGATAGAGAATTTTCGAATGCAGCCTAAATACTTATCATAATAAATTGACTACCGGTGAAAATGAAATAAAACCTTGGAAAGGAATAAATTCAAGTCAAGACCTTTGCAATGACACTAAATTTCTCTAAAAAAACCGATTTTATCATATGACTATCCTGGACACAAAATTTTTCTTATTCTCTTGGTAATATAGATTATTTATCAATAAAATTAATAAAAAAGCAATAAATTATTAAATAATCTTTAGTAATTAATAATCTGCCATTTTAATCAATTGATTTAAAATAATTAAAGTACTCTAAACAGCCCACATTATGTAAATTAATTCTATCGATTACTACACACACTTGCAAATATACATCATATATTTATGCATGTGTATCTAGTAGCATGTATACTTGTTGCGCGTTTGCTCAAACTAAAGAGAGTTTAAATTGAACCATTGACTTTAGTTTACTTGTATCACTTCAAGAGTAAATTTTTCTACTAGCAAATCTAAACAATACTGATTGAATTTCAGGTAAAAAAAAAAAAATAAAGTTAAAAAATAAAGGTTGAGACAGAGATAAAGATAAACGGAAGAGAAGGAATTAAAAGTATATTTTTAATAACAAATTAAATTTCAACTGATGGAATAATTTTTTCCTAGCTTTGTGAAAATGGAATTGTTAACGAGCTTGATTATGAATATTCAGCTGGTATTAAAATCATAAAAGCACTTGGAAGTTTTTATTTTTATCCCCTAGTGGAAAAATAATACAACGAAAGTGTAGGATTTATGAGAGATATAAAACAACAGCTTATTGTACTGGATACACTTTATACTGTAGCAAGTAATATGGAAACAAAAGTAGATGGTGTATTAATAATTAAATGATGATTAAATTTTTGGAATGCAATTCTCTATCTTTTAATTCTATTAATATTCAGTTGATAGGCCAGATATTGTAATTTCCATTCGCTATGAAGATATCAGGGCCAAGGATATCCGAGTACACCTCGACCTTGCAACCCGATATTCTGAAAATTTCATAACGCTACCAGTTACCGAGAAATAAGAATGAAAAATAATAATAATAGTTTGATGCCTACAATTTTTATTTTTTTACAAAAAATCCGATAAATTCTTGTAAGAAATACGATTCTTTTAATTATCAAGAAAACAAAGTTATAAAAAAAAAAAATAGAACTTTCTTAATAAATTAAATTTACTAGACAATTTAATCCAATCCTTATTTTTCACTTTATTAAAAATTCATTTAAACGTATAAAGTTTATAAATATTAATATTATCATTAAATTAAAAGAATGAAAAATATCTTTAGTTAAGATGAAATAATTGTTGAGCACTGACGTTGTGTTCAATTAAAGTACAAAAAATATATAATTAAATTTGAATTAGTATTTGAACAATGTGGCTGCCCACTTTTAAAACATAGTAACTGCAAAATTTTTATACCTGCTTTTTTTTTGTATTGCTGCATTTCTTATAACTTTTAGACCTTTATTTCAAGTAATTTTTTTTTTAAATATTTAGATTTATATTTAAGTATTTTCTATTCAAATTTTTTATCAATCTGGCGCGCAAAATTTTTTTTAATAAAAAAATTTTTTTAAAATCTTAAAATTGTCAGTTACTGTGTTTTAAAATTGAGCAGCCGAATTAATCTGCCGCAAAAATAGTTACACATATTATAATAATAATAATAATAATAATAATAATAATTTTATTATTATTATTATTATTGTTATTATTATTGTTAATGATAATTTGCGTTTCACACGGTGTCAGTATTCCAGATATATGTATCTCAAGATGATCTGACTGTTGAATCTGGGAGTGCGTATATCCTGTCAGCAAACGACACCCTGAGGGCATCTCTCACTGTCGACTGACTAATCCACGGAAATTACATCAACCAATCATAAACCAATGATGATTAATAACATTAAAATAGCCAGACAGAAATAGCAGCACATCGTAAAGTACAGGTAGGTGAGACGAAGATATCATCAATCTCCCATCAATCTGATGTTATATTTTAAATAAATTATACACACGGTTACACACAAATATATGAAGAAATGCTGGTAAGTAACAGAAAATCAGAGATGAATCAACGTATAAGAGTGGCTCGATAATGATGGTTTCCTGGGCAGAGACTGAAAAGTACAGAGTCTCCTTTCTTTGCGTGCTACAGTCAGCCGTACACGCAATTACCAGCAAGCTAATGCGAGGTTGTCGCTACGACAATTAGCTATCTTCTTTTCAGAGACTCGCTGGCTGGCTGGCTGACTGGTAGTGATGCTGATACTTGTCGCAAATTGCCATTTGTGCACGCATCTGCTGAGTGGATGTGTGTATCTGTGTAATTGGATCTCAGAGGAACCACACGATCAATTCATGACGGTTTACATCAATCATACGCTTCTTCATATTCAGTAATGAACGATTATTTAATTTATGTGCCACGAACAAAAAAAAAACCATGACATTTAATGAACCTGCTAAAGATTGAGGTTGTTTGTTTTCGTTGAGACTTTTACTGGTGCTGCTGCTATTAGTGACAGGCTCTTAGTACTGAAGAGACCGTTTTGTCTGGATGTCTTCGAGGATTGTCCTCAAATCTTCTTCCTCTAGACGACCTTCTATACTTGGTATCAGTGACTTGGCTTCTTCTGTTGTTTCCGGACACAGATTCGCCAGTGAAGCAACCTCAAATTTGTGTAACTTCTTCTGCATCAGCATACTAAAAATTTATTTATTATTAATTACTAGCAACCTTGCAGTCACTAAGTGACTGCCGTGACTTGTAAACTATAATAAATAAAGAACATTTTGCTTTATTAAATAATTAAATTTGTTAAAATACACTGTACTTTCTTAACTATTGACGTTTTTAAAGATATAAACTCATCCCGATGTTATACTCATCAAGGGCTTTCATTTAAGTACCCACATGCATTTTGATAAATTTTTCATGTATACATATATATTAGGGTGGCGCAAAAAAACCGACTATTTTTTTTTTTTTAGTCTAGAGTGAAAAAATGTTAGTTTTTGATGTTTTAAGAGCCCTCACCAAAGGACAGCTCAAAAAAAAATTTTTAAGAGGTCACTCCAAATTTTTCAAAATTTCAAAAATCGTCAAAAATCAAAAATTTTTTGTTTTTAATTTTTTTTCTCGTTACGGTATAATCTTATAGACTAAAAAAAAATAAGTTTCTGAAAATTTCAGTTCAAAATTCGAATTTTGAAAGGTCGCTCATAATTTTTTTCAATTTATTAGTGCATTAGTTTAGATTTTTTCGAGCGACCTTTTACTATTCAAATTAAAATTCCACGCATTTTTTTTTTTTTTTATTTAGTACAATAATCGATAAGAATACATCACGAGATGAACTAAAAATCAAGCACAACATAGAAAATATAATTTTTTTTAATTTAATAATTTTAATTTAATCAACTGCCAAGCGCGAGTATTAAAATTCCACGCATTTTTTTTTTTTTATTTAGTACAATAATCGATAAGAATACATCACGAGATGAACTAAAAATCAAGCACAACATAGAAAATATAATTTTTTTTAATTTAATAATTTTATTTAATCAACTGCCAGGCGTGAGTTCGAATCCCAAGCTGGTCTTAGAAACCAGCTTGGTTGAGATTTGACCTTGCCGCGTAAGTTAAGATTTTTTCAAACCAAAAAGACCCCAACGTACCACTCCCAACACTTAAAGTCGGCGATATGACTAATTAACGAAAAATAAAAAAAATTATGAGCGACCTTTCAAAATTTAAATTTTGAATTGAAACTTTCAGAAACTTATTTTTTTTCGGTCTATAAAATTATACCGTAACGAGAGAAAAAATTTAAAAAAAAAATTCGATTTTTGACGATTTTTGAAATTTTGAAAAATTTGGAGTGACCTCTTAAAAATTTTTTTTTGAGCTGTCCTTCGGTGAGGGCTTTTAAAAACTAAAATTTTTTCACTCGAGACTCAAAAAAAAAAATAGTCGGTTTTTTTGCGCCACCCTAATATATATAATATATATTTTCAAGATATAAGCTCATCTTGATGTTACACTTATCAAGAGCTTTCATTTGAGTAACCACATGCATTTTGATATATTTTTCATGTATACATATATTTACATATATAATATATATAAATATATGAAATATTGATGTGGGTACTCAAATAAAAGGTCTCAATGAGTGTAACATCGGGATGAACTTATATCTTTAAAAATGTCAATATTTCACGAGATATTTGTGAAATTTCTTAACTACTGACTATCCTAGACACAAAATTTTTCTTATTCTCTTAATAATATAGTGTTAATATTTATAAAATATTGAATAGTAAATGATACTGTAATTTATATAATACTAAACTAAAATTGCAAAACATAATTACATTAAAAAATATAAATAATTAATTATCAAAAATAAATTTCTATATTATCTGATGTTATTCAATCTCCGGATATATGTATATGAAATTAGTAAATATTTAAACTCTATTGTAATTATAATTCTTAAAAATATGTTTTATCTAACCAACATATGTAGTTGTACAATAGCACCAGATATTATTTTTATATTTCTTAAATTAACATTTCTATCAATAATATTTATTCAAAAATATTTTAATAACCCTTTACTATTGACATTTATTTCAGCGATAAAAAAAGCAGCAGACAAATAAAGAATTCTAAAAAATATTTGCTCAGCTCTAATTTAGCAGTATCACACTATCATAAATAGAATTTATGCTAATTATCTATTAAAATAAAAGCGTTACCTTCTAACAGCAGAAATCATTTCCTTGCTTTTAAATTTACGGAACCGTTCAGTGTAATTAAAACTTTTAGTAAATACTTCAGAGAATTCTTGCTCGTCTTCAGCTAATTCATTTTGCGCTTTTCTGTGCTGGAGCAGCAGATGTACCTCAGATATCAGAAGGGTCTCAGCGTTTTCAAACTCTGTAAATAATCAAGTATTAAAAATTATTCAACTCAAGAAAATCTAAATAAAAACAACTACCTTAAAAATAAAAATAAATAAATTATTGATGCTTAGTAATATAACCAAGCTGTGCCAAAAAGTCAAAAATCTTCCTCGTTTTATTAACATCAATCTTAAGTAAAGTTCTCGCCTGGGCAAGTCTCAAGTGTCCCATCTTTTTGTTCTCAGTTATCAGCAAGTGTTTGAACTCGAGATAACTCTCCGGCATTATGCGTACAGTAGAGCACAACTCTCTCTCAGCCTCATCGAGCTTATCATAGCAAGGCGTGCCTTCGATCTCCAACGGGGGAGGCTTTTTGCGTTGACAAATATTTCCAACTAAATTATTATTCCCAGCAGCCGAATTACTCCCATTCAAAATATTTTTAAAAGACTGTTCAATATTGCTAGCATATGACCGTCTGTCTTTTTCCTGCTCGCGTCTCAGATTTCTCAATTTTTGGTACAAAGGTACGCTGTAAAAATGTTTGAGACCGTTTTTGCGAAACTCAAACAGCTTACTGATGTAGTTTTTAATTTCTCCTCGATGATGGAGACACTCCATAACATAATCCAGGTCAAGACCATTAACCAGCTGCATTATCTTGAGTAATTTCTCAGCAACTGGAAGCGTTATCGTCCTGTCGTACCTCTGCAACCACAGCATTGTCCGCCTGACAGCAATCAAGCCGTGCTCGCGTATAATATTTTTCCGTCTCTCGCGCTCCTTCAGCCGAGCATTGTACCCCTCGACAATAGCAGCTTGCAAGCTCTTCCCCAGGTTATAATTATCATCATCTTCCTCATCAAACTCCTCGTACTTCAAGTCAGCAATCACAGACTCCGCATGATTGTCAAAATTCACCTCGAAATCTGAACGAGCTGCATTATATCCAGCCAAGGCGCGACTGTTAACTGAATTAGGAGCAAACCTAGGAGGCTCTTCGACATCATTGAGCTTGCAGGAAAAATATATCGTCTCTGTTACTGCAATTGAGGATTCTAACTTGGGTAATCCGGGTAAAGTCGGCTCGTCGATGTAATACTTCATATAATGAGCTTCAACTTCTTCTGGAGACATTCCAGGCAATCTTTTAGCGATGTCTATCCAATTACCAAACCCACAAACTTTCAGAGCGTCGATTAAAATTAATTCTTCTCTTGCTGACCATCCAGACTGGTCATTTACGGGAAACTCATTGGTTATCACTCGGTACGGGTGATTGTTCTCGTGCTCTGCTGCTTCCCAGCCGTTGGAAAAACACGATGAGCATATTGTGTAATTACACACCAGGCATTTTATGTAAGGTTCTATTAATGCAGAATTACAGCCACGACAAATCGAGTCTAAAGTTAAATTTTCATCCTTTAAAACTGATTTATTGGGCTTGGAGGTTACTTCGAGCATTCCAGAGGCTGCAAGCAAGAAAATTGTAACTTCAAACTCGACTTTTTTCAATAATTTATTTATTTTTATTTTAGGTTAGTATCTACTTGCAATTTTATTTATTTATAATTTTGTAATGAACTTACCTTTGGGAAATTGTAAATCTGCTGCGTCTTCTTCAATTATGTCAGAGTGCGCAGGGTTCGCCATTGTGTATATTTTTATTTATTTTGTTTAATTTATAAATATTGTAAAAAATTTGTAACAAGGTAAGAATCGACAAGTGGAAATTGTATGTAAATTTATGTCGCATGTAAAAATATAAGCGGTGTCCGTCAGTGTACTCGGGTACAGTAAGTTGCGCTCGGGTTTCTCCGGGAAAAATGGCCGACAGGCAGCCGCTAAGGCGCCAAAAAATTTTAAATAAATTTTAGCAATAAATAATTAGAAAATGGCTGACATTAGATTGCAAAATTGAAGAATAGAACAAAAACAATGGATAATTTTAGGTGACCAAAAATAACTTGTTAATAAAAATAATTTTGAGCTTAGAAAAAAATAAATTTCTTAGATTCTAATAAAAATAATTAAAAATAAATATTTATGAGATTTAATTAATAAAAATAATAATTTTTTTAACTCACCGGTTGATGATTCTTCAGTGAAAATATTAAAAAAGAATATTTATCGGAATAACTTTTGAAAGAACATGCAATTTATTATTTAAATTAAGTTATCCGACATTTAGAAATATTTTTTTAGTAAAAAAATTATTGAAAAATAATATAAAAAAATTTTCATTGGTAAAAAACTTGAAAAATTTTCAGTGCAATTTTAAAAAAAATATTTTTTAGTTCTAATAATTAAAAAAAATCAAAAAATTAATAAACGTCAGCTAACTTTAGTGTTATAAATTTACTAATGCTTTGGTTAGTTAAGTATCACTGATTTATTAAGTCTTAATTAGTTTAAATTACTTATTTTCTCTTTGTTAAATCGCGTAATCACTTTTAATTAATTAATGATCTTATTTTTTCTAAATTTTACTCGAAATATCTGGAACTACCGAAGAGAGATTTAACTAGAATGGCGTCATGCGCAGTATTGCGTAGCACAAGCACTCTGAAACCGGAAGCCATCCGAGAGAAACAGTTAGTTCGTAAAAGTGCCGCGGGAAGCGCGCGCGGTGCGCGGAAAAAATTTGAAATCGTATAAGGACAACAACAATATGGCGGCAAGCGGACACAATAATAGAAAGTGAAGCCGGAAACTTAAAAATAAAATAAAACTAGTAAATAAATTATTTTTGATAAATATTTTGTCGGTCTGATGGAGGCCATGCTTGCTAATTACGGGACGACAATTCAGTTGATAGATAACGACCTGGCTCGTTCTAATGAAGAGTTCAAAAAACAAATGGAGATGTCTAACGAGTGAGTACATAACCTTAATTGCAAAATAAATAATACGAGTTGCTTTATTATGATTTTTTAACTCGTCTAATTTTTTTTTTTTTTAAATTAGAAACAAAAATAAGAGAATGAAAAGCATTCTCAAGACGACTTTGACTATGATGAAGAGCCCGGGTAACGTCCAAGAAACACCCGATGATTCAAGTGGAAAAACTTGGTGGGAGCAGTTCAAAGATTCTGGTTATCCTGATGATCAGTGTTTCGAATTTTTCAGATGTTCGCGTAAAACATACGTCTATTTGATTGAAAAACTGAGCCCGTATATTGAACCAAAAGCGGGAATGACAGTTCATCATAGATCTTCTAAAAATGGTAGCTGATGAAATAACACTAAAGTTAAATAAAAATTAATGATAATTAATTTGGCAGATATTTAATAATTTTTAGAACTTTTGTTAACAAATAAATTATGGCAAAAAAAATGAGAAAAAAAAATTGACATGTATAAATTTTAAAAAATTAAAAATGCAATTTTTTAAAAATAATTATTTTATAAGTTTGTTTGGTAAAAAATTTTTTTTAAATGGTCAAGTGACTGCTAACTTGAATGTTATTAAAGTTAGCCGACGTTTTTATTTTTTTGATTTGTTTTAACTATAAAATTAGAACTAAAAAAGATTTTTTAAAAAATGTGCTCACAGTTTATCAAGTTTTTTACAAATAAAAATTTTTTTTTTATTTTGTAATCATTTTTTCAATAAAAAAAAAAACTCTAAAAATTTTTCAATGTCTGCTAACTTAATTTTCATGCTGATATATTATTTTTTTTTTATCCAGGATACAGTAAGGATAATAATTTTTTTTTATCAATTTCAGGCGTTCCGGTAGACAAGCAAATAGCAGCAGTACTGTCAAAAATATCAAATCGCGATACATTTGGAAGGCTGTCGGCAAAATTCAGCTTATACAAACCAACTGTGCATAAAATAATGCAAAGATTTGTAGATATTGTGTGCAAGCATCTACTGCCGCAGGTATGACATTATGACATTAAAGTTAGCAGTCACTTAACAACTTTAGAATTTTATTTAACAAAAAAATTTATCCCAAAAAATCATTTTAAAAAAATTGCATTTTTTATTTTTTCAATTGCACGACTCATGATGCGAAGCATCAGAGAGTGCTTTACGATCGAAAAATTTTCTTCGCCTCATTTTGGCAGCTATTTTTATTATTATAGTCTTGTTAGTTCACGGAATCAAGATATTTTGCATACTATTGTCGAGATAATTTAATGGAGATTAATTCCATACTTTTTAAAAATTGATTTACTGCAATAGAATCGGAAAAAAACACCAAAATAGGCCAAAAAATTTTCCTGTCCGTCATGTGTGAAACCCGAAAACACTGTAACTTGTGAAAAAATCCATTATTTGAGTTAAATTTTTTTTTTTTAAATTCTAATCGACGATTGTAGGTCAAGTCACTGAATGCGAATGATTAATTAATTCAGTGTCGTTTAATTACAATTAATAAAAAACGAAAACTACAAGACTGTATATCTATATATATATCCATGTAAAATTAACATGGATGGTGACATATCTATAGATATTATATACATTTATTCCACCAGAGACGCTTGTGCAGTACCTTCCTAGTACAGCTATTTTTTCGGCAACTAATTTTGAACGACTTATATTTTTTTTTTTTTAATATTTTATAATTAAATGAGCATTATGAGTCGTGCACTTTTGGATTTTGCAAACTTTTTTTCTACATATTAATTTTTTTTTCTAATTTTTTTTTGCTATAATTTATTTGTTACAGAATTTTTTAAATTATTAAATATATGTTAAATTAATTTTCATGCCACAGGTTGTAAAGATGCCAGATTCTGCAGAAGCTGCTGAAATAGCGGCGGCCTTTGAACAACAGACAAAGTTACCTCAGTTAATCGGTATCATTGATACTCTTCACATTCCTATTTGCAACGCGTACGGAATGGCCGATGCTTTCACAAATTCAAAGAATTATTATTCGTTTGTTGCGCAAACAATTGTTGATTCTAAAAATTGGTACGTCACGGTGATTATTTTATTTATTATTTAAGTTATTAATTAGAACAGTAAGAAACTAGCTCGACGCACTTACGCATATTTGTTTTAATGTTTTGTTGATAATCAGTGATTTATATTGTTGATTAAAAAAATTATGAACAGTAACCGGTAGCATTTATCATTTAATTGGGACATTAATTACGTATTGTTAAATTTAATTTATTCATTTTGATTTATTAATGATCATTGTCATTGTTATTTAACTTGTTGGTTATCAAATCCTGATAATGATCAATTTCTTTTTGTTATATCATTTTTAAATACACCTATATATGTTTGTTTTTAGATAAACGAGTGAATGGAAAAATACAAGCTTTAAATTTCAATAGTTATTGCATCAGTGATATTTGCATTAATTTTTAAAGTTACTTGAATTAATCATTTTTCTTTTCTTCTTTCAGTTTCAGAGATGTCAGCATAAGATTTCCAGGAGCTAGAACCGATATTGAAATATTACAAGATTCAAACATCTATAGGCTGCATGAAAAAGTTATTCCTCCGGTAATAATTTGATACTTTATTATTTGATTGCTCTAATTTTTATTTTTATAATTGTATAATATGTTAAATAAGTAACAAGTAATAATTTAACGTTTGAATAAAATGAGGAGAAATATTAATGAACCAGTTTAAAAAATTATGTTTAATGATACATAAATAATTTATTCGATCAACTGAAAGAGTTTTGAATTAAATAATAATTAGTGTTATTAAAAAATAGATTTAATTATTTGCTAAAGATATTTTTAGTGGTTAAAATAGATTTTTGCTCGTCAAAAATATTTATTTTATCAAAATTAAGTTAGCTGAGATTTAAAAATTTTTAGAATTTTTTTTAATTTAAAAAATTATTACAAAATAATAAAAAGAAATTTTCATATGTGAAAATATTGAAATACTATGAGTCCAATTTAAAAAAAATATTTTTTAGTTATAATTTAATAAATAAAAAAAAATCAAAAAATTAAAAACGTCGGCTAACTTTAATGACACTTTATTTTTCTAATTTTCTATTTAAATAAATTTAAAATTAATTTCTTGAATTTTAAATTAATTTTTTTAATTAAAAATTAATTTATTAAATTAAGAATCAATTAAAAAAATTTTTAATTAATTTATTAAATTAAAAATTAACAAATATATTTAAATTCTAGGAAACTCAAAGTATAAATGGAATGGAAATTCCATACTATGTAATAGGACCACGTTCGTACCCTTTATTATCATGGTTACTAACAGAATACCCAATGGCGACAACGAACAGTGATCTACTATTTAATTCTCACATTGAAGCAGCAAGCCAACTTAGAAAAACAGCGATTGAACGGATGAGAGCACGGTTTGACATATTAAATTACCCAATTGACGTAAACATCGGAATACTTCCGCAATTAATCGGATGCTGTTTTGCGCTACACAATATTTGCGAGCGACACGGTGATTTCCTGTCGGATGAGCGAATCAAAAGCTCCTTGATCGTTGCCAGTAATTATGAGCAGCCGGAAAAAGTGCCTTACACTGATAAAAATATGTGCCTAAAGGGTGTAAATCAACGTGATTGCATTAGAAATTATTTTGTAAGATTAGATGATATCGATCAGTCAACATTCGGATACATGGACTATGAAAGCATTGACTTTCTCACTGAAGAAGTTGTATAACGCAAATTAAAAAATCTATTAATAAAAGTTAGCAATTAATCATATAAGATGATCATATAATAAGATAGAAACAATCATTTATAATTAAAATTTATTATTAATTTATTACTCTTTAATTATAATTTAAATAGAGGTAATGGAAGCGCTTGCGCAGTTCTCCTGTTCTCATCATATATACTTATGTAAAAGTTAACACATTAATGAACACGCGTGTATGCATGTATTTGTGTGTGTACAGTCTCTACATATTACCTGGTGGACTTGTTTAAAACCGACAGTCCGGTGATATTCTCGCTGTACACATGATTACCTATCAAGTATTTAAATATTATTATTTTGAATCTACCGCGGGAATTTGTCCGCGCTATTTTAAAGTATCTTAGTTAAACGTTAGTTTTTATTTAAGCTTATTTTTTTTATAAATAATAATACTGTTTATCGTTTAATAAATTATTCGTAATAATAATAATAATAATAATATCAAGGACTAATTTGCGTAACGAGTTAATACTTAAAAATATTAAAAGAATTAACAAATGTATCAAGTTGTAATGATTGTGTTAATAATTGCAATTATTTGCGATATAGTTAATAGTAAAAGTACTTATTACTATGGGGATCAAGGTGATATTGTGTTTCCCGGGCCTGCTAGCTATCAAAGGTCGATAGTAATCACAAGTCCTAATAATCCAACAACTGAACAAAGTTTTCTTGCGGTAAATTATATTTTTTATTTTTTAATGATAATTAATTTAGCAGATATTTGATAATTTTAAAAATTTTTTTTAACAAATAAATTATGGCAAAAAAAAAAAAGTAGAAAAAAAAATTGACACAGAAATTTTAAAAAATAAAAAATGCTATTTTTTAAAAATAATTTTTTTTAAAAAAATTTGTTTGTTGAAAAAAATTTTTTTGGAAAAAATTTATTTGTTAAAAAAAATTAAAAAATGGTTAAGTGACTGCTAAATTTTAATGTTATTATTTTTAATTATAAATTACGAGTAAATAATTCTAAATTTGAGTAAATGCTCAATTAAAACGCTGAATGTTTTGATCAAGTGTAAAAAAATTTGAATTGAAAAAAAAAAAAAAATGATTGTTAATTTAATAGTTAAATTGCAATTAACAATTAACTTTTTAAATGTTGACACTTATATGGTTTTACTGATAAGACTAAACTTGAATGGTGTGAAATGAAATAGTATATAAATGATAATAAATGTGTACCTGCTGTATCACCTCAACTCATTCCTATGTAAGTTTTGTCGTCTTGCGTGGATCACATGTGACCTCGAAGTCCGAGCATAAATAATGTCGAGGATAGAATAGAGACCGGTAACGCGTCATTACAAACTCCTGTTTTATTTACTGCCTGTTTTATTATTATTATTTCATTTTTATTTTGTATTAAATGCACCTACACGTTTATATTTATCAATTCTAATCACGTGATCATTAACGCAAGTGATTATACTTAGTGGGAAATACCATAGTACTTTCTAAATTGTAATTTTTTATTTGCACACAAATTTGCATCCAGATTTTTTTCTAAAATTAAATAAAAAAAAATTTTTGAGTGAATAATTTATCTTTTGTAAGAATGATGAATGAAGTATATATATTTATATAAGGAGATAATAATGAAAGAAAATAATAATAAATTAATACAATAAATTGTCATTGTCTAGCGAATGAACGACCTTAATTTATTTATAATCGGTATAAGTTTGATGGTTGTTAAATTTATACGACTTAATTTGATTATTTAAGATTTTTAAAAATGATCATTAAGTGTAAGGTATTTCTGTATTTTAAATGATTTATTATCAATTGAAACAGATGTAATCATAACTGAAATTAAAGCTACGTGAATTTAAGGTGATACTTTGACAATTTATGTGTTAAAAAAAAAATTACTTATGTGACAGATGTAGATCAGTGTATAAATTTTGTAAATACACACTCGGCAAGTGTGTTATGTACATTAAATTAAATTTTTAAGTTATTAATTAATAGCTGATATTATGTGAATAGCTAATTGCCGGTGTGAAATAAATTACAGATTAGTCATAGCTTAGGGATGCTGTTTTTATCAACAAGTTTACTTTTAAATATTTTATTCTCAGAATCAGATGTTTATTTTAATTGGCAAACCGGAGGCTGATTCTTGGAATAACATGTGTGCGGTGAAAGGCTCTTACTGAGATAAAAATAAGTACCGGAATTTAATGATCAATTTTTTTTTTCATTTGAATATTTTAGTAAAAATTAAAATAAAAATATTAATTGTTCTTTATAAATTAATTTTAATTAATAAAGTAATTTATTAACTGGAATGTCATTTGTTAGCTAAGAAAAATATTTTATTGTTAAATATTTATTAAGAAGCGTCTGGCTTTTATTAGCATTACGTCAATATAATTTAAAAATTATTAAGATTAAACATTGTCGATAGTTCATTGTAAATTCTATTTGACTTTAAGTTATAAATTATTTTAATTCATAGGATTAGATAATACTTGATCAAATATAACGTAATATTAATTAACAATTAATCAGTTGGGTTGATTGATTATAAAAATTTAAAAGAATTGTGTAACAGAATTGAGATATTTAAATCTTGAATTATTAATTTAATTAAAGTTATACTTAAAATATAATTATTGAATACGTAAGATATTGTTACTCGAAAAGATAAAAAAATGATAAATATGTTAGATTGTAAATGTAACAAAAGAAAAATTGTTTAAGAGTCTGGTGAAACGAAGATAAAAAAACTAAGCATTAAATATTTTATAGACAATAGAGTACCAGAAGTTATTCAAGTATTTGACATTGTACCACGTGTGAAACACGTTACCATAAATTTCGTAAAATTGATATATGATATTAAAAAATCTAAATGAATAATAAGATGAAAATGTTTTATGTACAAACTATAAGTGTAACAATACATGAAACAGCTGCACAAATTATTTAAGTAATTATTCCTTCATTTTTTTTTTTATAATTCCCTTTTAGATTAATTTATTTGACTGTTTACACTTGCTATAAATTATCACTTGTTAAACTTCTAAATTATCACGTACACGGAAAAATTTCACGGAAATATTAAAATGGACAAGAGGAAAAGTTATCATCTTTAATTCTTTTATTTTTAAGATTTATCAAAAAATGTTATTATGTTTTACCAACAATTTTCAAAGTAAATATATCATTTTTGTCAGATTACTGACCGCAGCATTGTAAAATAAAAATTTTTCTACTTTACAATTAGTCATGCAAGTATTTATTTTGCTCTGAGTCATTAAATTATCATTTCTGGCTACATTGATAATGATAAGCCATTGGTACATCATTTAAAAAATACATGATACCAATAATGATAAAATTTATCTATTATATATATATATATATGTATATAAATATATAAATATATAGAAACATGAGAATTACAACGCCACAAAAATTGTTTATTAAATTGGATATAAAAAAAAGAAACATTTTGTCACGTTTTATTAATTAGTTATCAAATAAAATTGAAAGCTGTTTCCGATTGTGATTTTTATCAGTATTTTTTTTATATGAAGATAAAATTTATTTATAAGTTTTTCTTTCTGCATTTATTTTTTTAGTGACTCATTATATTGTAACGATTAAAGGGAACCATTATTTATTTTGACGTTTGTTTAGACTTAGTTAAAAAAAAAAAAAAATTCATTTTTTATTGTTACAGAAATCAATAGAGTTAGCGAAACAAATGCAAAATTTTAAAACCATTGAAGATTTTCTCTCTATCGTTAAGGGAGTACCGGATTCTGAAATGCCTTCTTTCGTAGCCGGTAAGTGCAAATGTAAAAATTATTAAATAACTTCGAATAATTATCATCGATAAACTAAAAAAAAATATTGAACAGAAATAAACTGGATGAGTAATAGGAAAATTGCTAGCAAAAATTAACATAGTTATTAAAAGAATTTTTTTTTTTCACTTACTCATAAAGAATTTAAACAATTACATAAAATGACTTTTTAAAAATAACTTGACCTTAACTTTGATAATTCTTTTTTTGTTCATCATTAACAGCCTACTTTCCTGCTTTAATCACAAATATTTTGAAGATAACGTATTCTCAATGACATTTGTATTAATGTCCATTATGTAATCTCAATTAGTGTCACAAATGTACTGATTTTCTTTCAACAAATAAAAAAAATTAAATAAAATAAATAAATAAATACGACCAATCCAATCGCTAAAAAAGTCTAATAAAAACAAAATTACTACGAGACAGAAAGAACAAGATGACACTGGATATCATCTCAGATTATACTGAGTGAAAAAAAATTTTAGATAGTAGCTAGTATAATTCAGATTACAATGAGAATTATCCCCGGAAAAAATAGACCCGTAAAAAATTTTAGGTATGAAAAATTTATATTATTTTCTTAAAATTATTATAAAATAAAAATTATAATAATAACAATAAATTTTTTTTTGTAACAAAAAATAGAGTGATCATTCTGGGGGTGCTTGTTTTTCAGGAAAATTGTGGGTGTGATACAATGATAACAAAAAATAGAGTGATCATTCTGGGGGTGCTTGTTTTTCAGGAAAATTGTGGGTGTGATACAATGATTATTATAATTTTTATTTTATAATAATTTTAATGAAATAATATGAATTTTTCATAACTTTAAAATTTTTTCCGATTACAATGAGTATAATCCAGATATCACTCAGTATAATCTGGATTTTTTTAAGCTACTACCTAAAATTTTTTTTCACCACAGATATCACTGAGTATAATCTAGGATATCCAGTGTCATCTTGTTCTTTCCGTGTAGAAAAATTATTTTTAACCATCAAATTCGTAAGAAAGATTGAGCCTACATTTGGTATTACTTTCATAAATAATAAGATGTATAATGTAATTAAATACAAAACCATGACCGGTTTGAGTTTCATTAAACAGTCTCTTGGGGCTGTTATCAAGTGTCAATTCCTGTCTTTTATAGTTAGGCGTAACAAAATCATTCTCATTGACCTTGACGTCGTTATCGGTAATCTGGAGCTCCAGACATCGTAGAAATTTATTCCGATCATTATTATAATAACAGTCTTCGTCATTATCTGAATAATTAGCATTTTCATCATGGGGGACTAGTTTGTTACCTAATTCTCTAATCTCTTGTAAACTTAGTAATTTACTATTACTATTACTACTACTATAACAATTTCTATTAACGTCATCAGCCAGCATTGCACTGGTCGACTCTACGTTATCAACTTCAGTCTTCTTTGTTTGTATTGATTCAGTTTTAGCAGATGAATTGGAATTTGTGTCTCTGTTTGAATAAGCTATTTGGAGTCGGCACTGACGCTGACGTAGATCTTTCCGTATTTGTTTGGCGCTGAAAAACCGCGCCGATTTTATAACACCACAGACTTCGACATATTTCATCGGATTAACACTTTCATTCATTGGTCCGTCTCCTTGTCCATGCTCGTTTTTAAATCCAGCATTGTTTGTTTCATTGAAATAATTTATTTTCTGTTCTATTTCATCAAAATTAGTCGGCTGTGATTCTAATTTGCTTAAAAACTGCTCCGTTGAATAGCTATCATTCAACTTTGATTTATTGTAGTAATTATCGTCATCATCATCGTCACTGACATTGTCAGCTTGCTCAGACGGCTTTGAAGTCGGTGTTGAGTGTGAATCTAATTTCAATTTCTCCAAGTTTAGATTTTTTAAAGCCAATGTTAATTTATGACAGTAATTTTGTAATCCCACAGAAGCTTTGCTAAAATCAGCACTCTCAGATTCAACATCCATTTCATCTGTTTCGTCAGCACTTGTGTCCATTTTTCCTTCAGAATAACATTTTCTCTTGTACCTAATGCCATTGTCATCTTCATTATCATCTCCAAGTGTTTTATTCGCACAACCACCCATTGAATAATATTTTCTTCTGTAAAAAAAATTTTTATTTTATTAACAATGCAATTCATTTAAACATCAACTAATTAACTCACCTTAGTGGACGAATTTTGCGGTACTCGATTGTAGTACTGGGATTTATTTCATCAATAATGTGTCTTGAATTAACATTTTGGAACTTCATAAATGCTGATACATTTTTTCGGCCTTTAATTGTCTGTCCAAACCAATCTAAAATAACGTCCTCAGCTAAATAATTAGCCAAGTCATCAATCAAACCGTCAGCTAATGCAAAATAACCATTAGCAAATGAGACTGCTTCAGACAAATCTTCAGACATTTTTTATCTGAAACAAAAAGAATAAAATTTTTTCTTTAATTTAATATTGTAAAAAACTAAAAAGCAAAATATTAATTAAATTTTATAGATCGAATGGGTATAGAAAGAGCATCAGGATCATTAGCGAAACCTGCCGCGTGTGTGCCGGCACTTCAAGTAGTACCGCTCAATCCACGTGTAGAAGATCCAGCAGCCATATACTTTCCTCCTTGTACCAGAGTAAAAAGATGCGGTGGATGTTGCAATCATAGACTACTAACTTGTCAGCCAACTGAGACGCGACTAGTCAATTACGAGGTAATTTTGAAATAAAAATTTTCCTAAATTATTGGACGTAAATAGACAAATAATAAAATTATTTGTACGCATATATATGCTTCTATAATTAGAAAATAAAATTAATGATAACTAACAACTTTACAGTCACTATGTGACTGTCGTGACTTGTGAACTATAAATAAATTAAATTTTGCTTTATTAAATAATGACTTTTGTTAAATTGCACTGTACTTTCTTAACTATTGACGTTATTAAAGATATAAGCTCATCCCGATGTTACGCTCGTCAAGAGCTTTCATTTGAGTACCCACATGCATTTTGATATATATTTTTCATATATATATATATATATGAAAACATTGATGTGGGTACTCAAATGAAAGGTCTCGATGAGTGTAAAATCGGGATGAGCTTATATCTTTAAAAATGTCAATAGTTCACAAGATACAAGGTCATTTCTTAATTACATTAAATTGCACTGTACTTTCTTAACTATTGACGTTGTTAAAGATATAAGCTCATCCCGATGTTACACTCATCAAGAGCTTTCATTTGAGTACACACACGCATTTTTGATATATTTTTCATA
>CAJNRD030001123.1:20803184-20924591 GCA_905319865.3 Cotesia congregata | reverse complement strand
GATGAGCTTATGTCTTTAAAAATGTCAATAGTTCACAAGATATTTGGTAAATTGCACTGTACTTTTTTAAATATTGACTTTGTTAAAGATATAAGCTCATCCCGATGTTACACTCATCAAGAGCTTTCATTTGAGTACCCACATGCATTTTGATATATTTTTCATATATACATATATATAATACATATCAATATATGAAAAATTGATGTGGGTACTCAAATGAAAGGTCTTGATGAGTGTAACATCGGGATGAGCTTATATCTTAAAAAATGTCAATAGTTTACAAGATATAAGATCTTTTCTTAATTATGTATCTAGAGATATAGATATATAAAAGAAAGTAAGACGGTTTTTTTAGAAAAATGAAATTTTGAATTATTTTTAATACTAAAAATTATTGGCCATAAATAATAAAAATTTATTTTAATTAAAACCGGGAACTGATAAATAAATAAACTGTCTTGAATATTTATCAATCGCACGTGTCAGTTTGCTGGAATTGCATAAGTAATAGCTTGTTAAATAAACATAAAAGCAGCTGATAAAAAAATGAACAAGGGCGTTATTGTCTAGCATTTTAAATTTTCCATTTTAAAACTGAGGGTCGTTAAATAAAGCGATAAATAATCCATAATACGCGGTTTAGGTACCAAAACACCGAAATAGTCAAAATAGAAAAAAAAAATAATGCTTATTATACATACAAGAAGAATAAAGTCCCATTATTCATATTATGTATTAATGTAAAAATCAAAAGTCGTTTAAAATTGACAGAAACCATTTCAGCGACACTTAAGGCCCATAAAGAACACCACGTGTCGTTAAAAGGAGCCTGACAAGGGCTTACCTATGAGTGAAAAAAAAAAGTTACTATGTCTAAGACACTTTCTTCCTCTTTTTTTTGAATGGTTGAAGAGTGTAGAAGGATATTGAATTTATTGGGTTTCCTTCCGACAGAAAACTGGTCATATATGCAGACGCAAGATGTTCCGGATGGTAATTTGATAACGAAACTTAGAAATTGATCAGTACAGCTTTTGCATTTATTTTTTATAATTTTATTTAAACGCTGAACACCTGAAAATTTGTATATTTATAAGGAAGCCTGTTTTCTACTTCCTTAAAATTTTTTCCACTATCAGTCGCTTCGAATTTCATGTGTATAATTATACGGCTGCTCAATTTTTGGTTTTTGAATTTATAATCGGCTAATTATTTCTTGACAGTATAATTGGACTGTCAAAAATAGACGTAAAGTAAAAAGTATAATCCTGTAAGGAATGATTTCTATCAATAATTAAAGATATTAAATATTTTTAGGATACTCTGGCGTAATCCGTTGAAAAAAAAATCCTGCGTGGAATATACGTCCTCATTTCCAATCTACCGTCAAGGTTAAATTTGACCGTTACGCCTCAGCGTCTGTTCCTTATTCAGACTCTTCTTTGGTTCACTCTTTCTTCTTCTTAATCTTATTCTTATTCTTACTTGAGCTCCTGGTTCTTCTTCTGGTTCTTACATTGCATTAACAACCCCCAAAGGCATGATCACAAGCCTAAAAAAGATTATATTCTTTTACTTTTATTATACTCGTAGCAGTATACTATTATAAGGTAGTGATCGATTCGCAAGCCCTCGCACACCTGCTAATGGAGATGTAAAAAAAAGAACAGTTAAATAAAATATATTATAAAATAATAATAATGATGATGATAATGAATGAAAAAGTTAACAAGTATTGGAGACTGTTATTTATAATGTAACACATAAGACTTTACTCTGTTATACCATACTAGCAACCTTGCAGTCACTATGTGACGTGAATTATAAATAAATAAAATTTTGCTTTATATTAAATAATGACTTTTGTTAAATTGCACTGTACTTTTTTAAAGATATAAGCTCATTCCTATGTTACACTCATCAAGAGCTTTCATTTGAGTACCCACATGCATTTTTGATATATTTTTCATATATACATATATATATTAATATATAAAATATATGAAAAATTGATGTGGGTACTCAAATGAAAAGTCTCGATAAGTGTAACATCGAGATGAGCTTATATCTTTAAAAATGTCAATAGTTCACGAAATACAAGGTCATTTCTCAATTATCTATCTAGAGTTAGAGCATATTCGAATGCAGCCTAAATACTTTTCATCATATAAATACACTGGCCACAAAATTTTGCTTACTCTCTTAATAATACAGACTAGTAACATCCCTCTTTGCTTCTCTTATGTTACTCTACTGTCGCAGTGCTCTACTCACGCACCTGCCGTCTCAATTTACCCTGACACGATCAAGAGAGATTGTTCTTCCCATGTAATGCGTACCCATACTTACACCGCGAATTATCCACTTACACTTACACTTACAAAGATTGAGATAACTTTTCTGTACGCAACATTTAACATTCAATTGTCCGTGATAAATCTCTAAAGATAAATCTGATCTACCCTTTACATATTTTTATTTCTCAAACTTTCAAGCACGTACATTTTGCATTAAAATAAATTTTATAAATAAAGGATTGGGTAAATAAAAAAAACAAAGAAATTAAATGTCAATAATTTGTCTTTAATATTTTATTTTTTATAAACAATATGATTTTATTTAGTGTTGTGTTAGTTAATCTATTATAATTAGACTCTCTTAATTGCTATGTTTTTAAACTATTATCTTTTTAATAATCTATTGTATTGTTCTTACAGTAATTACGGTAATGTGTGTTGTCAATAAGCTAAAAAATGAAGTTGAATTAATTACCAAATAATTATAAGCGCTCAAAAACAATAGTATTGAGTTTGTACAATTTTAAAAAGCGGGACTTTTAGAATTTTTTTTTTTTTTTCTTTACATAAAAACACCCATGCACGCATACATTTTTATTTATTTATATATATTTATATAACAATTATTTATTAACTAATTTTATTAATGTTTACTGAGATCATACTAATACATCACAGGGTTACATTGATAATATTTTTTTTTTTTTACAATATTGTTGCTATTTTTTAGTTTTTTATATTTTTTGTTCTCAGTTATATTTGACGTAAGTCACTCAAGGACAAACAAGTTCTTGATTATACAGTCAAGGTATTTAAATTAAAAAATAATTTTATGTATGTCAATCAAACGTTACTAAAAAAATTACCAAAGTATTTCATTTATTAAGATTCGATATAATTTTGATTTTATTACGTTAACGTAATATATTATCGCTACATTTATTACAATTATTTATTAAATACAAATTTGTATAAATGCCTCAGTAATTTAAGTGTAATAATTCTAGTAATATAGTTATTAATTTAGCGCCACTAAAATATTAAATGTTTTAGTTTTTTTGTTTTAATTAATTTCAATTAATTCAAAAAATACAATGTTTAATTGTAATAGAAAAAAATAGCTCTGTGTAACCACCAGTCGTATTTTTGGCTATAATCTCAAGACGAAATAAAAAATACAAGTATAATATGTACGTTAATTTGAATGGGTACTGATACAATAATAATAAGTGATAAGAACAAAAAGGTGTGAGATGAACAAAAAAATTTTAATAAAAAAATATAATTTAAAAAAAAAATACAACAATAACAATAAAGAAACATGATCAGTGACGCGCTTCGAAAGTTTAATTTTTTAATTAAATTGTGACTTTATGAGCAAAATATAAAAATTATTAAATAATAATAATTAATGACAATTATTTATAGGAACGACTCAAAGCCAATGTGTGTATAAGTAGGACCGAAGGATAAATGATATTTTCTCAGTTTGTTAATCATTATTTTTTGTTAGTATTTCAACGGCGAGGTAACCAGGAAAAAAGGGGAACAATTTGATTTGTTGTCAAAATATATTTATTTATAATAAATATAAATTTTAAATTAGAATTTTCAAAGTGAGAATTTAATTTTTTTTTCTATTTTTTTTTATAAGGTACAAATAAAGATATAAAAAAAAAATAAGCAAATTCGCGAGATTAAGATTTGGCATCGGCTGTACTTTTAAAAGTTATTTTGTACAGGAGATCAATGCTTTTATTTTTGGGTAACGTAGTAAAGGTTATTTTAAATGTCTTTTTTTAAATAGTTACTTGACATTACCGTTGACTTTCTTTATACCTTAGTTTCTAAATATTTCTCAATAAAACCCGCATCTTAATCGTCGGAATAGAACATAGTTTAGAAAATCAAATAATAGAAAATTAAAGAAAGGGAAAAAGTAAATAACGGATTTTTTCTAGCCAAGCAACAAGTCAACGGTCAGAAAAAAAAAAGACTTTAGGAAATACGGGTACTCTTTAGCTTAATCTTAACAAAATACTTATCTAAAAACTACATACTGACGCTGTTTCAGATGCGTCACGCAAAGCATCTCGCTCTTTTATTTTCTATTTTCTCTTTGAGTCCATAGAAAATAAAAATAATGATAATTATAATAGTGATAGTAAAAAAAAAATAAAAATAAAAATACAATAAACAACAAAAGAAAAAGACATACAGTATAGTTATAAGTATATATATATATATTACAAATAAATTTAGGTAGTAAATTTTTCCATATTTTTTTCTTACAATAATTATTACTCTTAAATTAGTACTCTATCAATTAATTAATTATATAATTTTTTTATAATAATCTCTTCACGCTTTAGTTCCACGCGTCGCAATTATTTTTTTTTAAATTAAATTATATTTAACAAAAAAAAAATAATCACCCATAAACAACCAACGCCGAGGAATTTAAAACAATGAATATTGAACATAAAAAAAAATAATAAACAAACAAAAGTTTATTAATATATTTATAAATAATCATTTGATCCTTCACTCGGTACCTATTAATTATCCTCTTGTATATCATTTGGTGGTTTAATGCGTCTCAGTCAAATAAATCTAAAACGTGAATGGCACAGCCAAAGGATCTTATTATAAATAATTGATTATTGATCCTCAATTAGTGGCACTCGCTCAACTTTCACGTTGAGACAATTGATTAATTAATATTAATAATAATTATCATTATCAATAACAAATTATTGTATTTTAGAACGCTTTGATATATCACTGGACGCCGGGACATAAACGCGTTCATTAGCTTTTTAATTATTGAAATTTAATATAATATAATATATTTATTTATTTATGTTTATATTTATATATTTATATATATATAGTGATTTTTTAATTAAACTAGGAACAAAAATAATCTATTATAGAAAAGTAATTCAGTTATTTTAATTATTAATATTTTGTTTTTTTTTTTTTTTTAGAGGCCACAATTGTAACAGACGTCGTCGCAGTTAGATGATAAATAAGAGGAAGACACGATCCAATGAAGATAATAAAAAGTTTAGCTGCGTATCTGACCCGCGTTACGAGGCAATTTCTCTGGCGGCTCGATACTACTTTTCTTCGTGCTACTGTTTGACGTACGTTTGCGGGTTTTCATAAAATCTGAAACAGTTATAATTTTTAAATTATTTATTACAGTGGTAACTATTTTTTATTTTTTTTTCTAAATTTAAGATTTGTTTGAAAAAACTTGACAGTTTTTACAGAAAAAATTATTCGTTGGTAATTATTTAATTATTAAGTGGAGTCAAACTTATTTTTGGCCATAAAAAAATAGATCAATTGATGGATCATAATTTCTTTTTTCAACTTTTTTGTTTTTACCGCGGATTTATGGTGGTGATATTGATAATATTAAAAAATCATTTTTGAAAGTTGGAAAAAATTTTGGCTCTCATGTTTTTGGATAAAATTTGTAATCTATCTTTTTTTCATGTTTTTGGTATATTTTTTTTTATTGAAAAGTACACTGAGAAAAAAAAAATTTTTTGTCTAGAAAAAAATTTCTTTGCTCAAGAATTGTTTAAAATACATTTTGGTTTTTTAACAAAAGAATATCATTATCTATCATGATAATAAAATATTGGTATTAATTTTTATAGATTAACAAACGAATAGGTTCACTTGAATTAAACAAAAAATAATTCGTAATAATTATCCGTAACTCCTATTCTTTCCCGCTTCACAGCATTATTTATATTTGTTCGATCAATTCTTGAGACAAGAAAATTTTTTCAAAAGTAGTACTTTTTTTTCAGTGTACATAAAAAACGAACAACTTAAAAAAAAAAGAGTTGAATATCACAATTTTCAAAAAAATTTATAAATTTTTTTTTAAAATTTGTTAAAATTGTGATAATCAATTTTTTTTTTTTTTTTTTTTTCAAATTGTTCATTTTTTTTATGTATTTAAAAAAATACTTCAATAAAATGAAATAGAAATTTCATTGTAAATATTTCCCAATTCATTTTATAAAAGTAAATTCCGGAGTTGAAATAATATTTTTTTTTTTAGTTTAACATATTGAATATTCCGTGGTTAATAAATATCGATTGCAGTGAATATAAATAAATTCGCCGAGTTTTTCCTTTTGTTGACAATGACATTTGTAAATGACATCTGTACAAAATTTTCCAACCCTCCACTGCGACCGTATGTCACACACGCGACCAAAAAATATAATAGGGTCCTTGTATTGTCAAAAGAAATAATTTCTATCCCTTGCACCCTTTTAAATTAATGTGGTGATCTTGATCTTCCCCAACTTGTCGATATTTATTCAAATACATAGACTAGTAGTTTTGTTTGCTCACGTGTCGCCTTGGAAAAGTAAAGCATAAATAAAAGCCATTGAAGTTGAAGTAAATATAAAATAAAATTAAAGCAAATAAATATAATAAAGCTTCAAGGTATTTACTAAAAATTATTAGTTTTGTTTCTAGTTGATTAACAAGCACCGAATATATTTAGATATTTAAAACTTCAAGGCCGAGTCGCGTGGAAGTCTTGATAATTTATCGAGTGTGAGTGAGTGGGCACGTTCGCAAGAGAAACGATCCGCAAAAGTTAAAGTTAAGGTTGGTCATGGATTATGATGGCGAAATAAACGCCATTTTTATTATTATGCATTTAAATTTAATATTAAACATTTATATTTTGGTAACATGCCGGCATCTAAATACAACCGAAATGAAAAATAAATAATAAGCTCAAAGCGAACGCCAACTGGAGTTATATCAAGTTCGCTTTGATTTAAACCAAGAAATTTATTTGCTCAATTGAAAAGCGGTGACAAGCATGCGGGACACCTTAGAACAATAGCAACAGAGAAAAAAACAAGTACCATATGGGTCACTTGAGCATTAAATGCTTGAACGAAGGCCAACGAACGGTTTTTTCTTCGATCTATATAATTCAAAAAAATTTGCACATGCGGGCAGAAAAAATGTTGCAATTTAAAACAACAATTCAATTGCTAAATCAGCTTTTCATTCATATCAATTTAATTAATTAATTAAATAGCCGATATAATTTATTTTCACGGTATTAAGATAGTACGAGCGCTAGGCGGGGTGGGAATAGGTATCGACTTTACGGTAAGGGGAGAGCAGTAAATATATGATTTTTCTCAATATATAGATGTACATTTAATTTAACATTGGCTAATAGCGGCATTTATTTTTCTTTTAATTAATACACTTTAATTAATCGGGCAAGTGTAAATTTTTTTGAATTCAATTTATCACTAATATATTTACTTTCATCCATAATTTTCTTGAAAATATTCACCGACAGTTTTATGAGAAAAATACAAAAATGTATCAATGTTTAGAAGCTACTCTACATTAATAGAAGGATTTATTTGTACCAAAAAATAATAGTTAACAAATCATTTATTAGAGACCACTTTTTAATATTAAACAAATATTTCTTAGTATTTAAAATGATTTGTTTGTATTTAATAAATATGATATTCATTTATTAAATATTAATAAATACTAAGAAATATTTATTAAGGACTAAAAAGTGGTCTCTAATAAATGATTTGTTAAATATTTTTAACTGGTACAAATAAATCCTTCTACCAGTGCACTTGCAATTTTATTCTAATTAAAGGAATAGGACTAAAAAGTGGTCTCTAATAAATGATTTGTTAAATATTTTTAACTACACTGAAAAAAAAAATTCTTGAACCAAGAAAATAATTTTGAAGAGTTTCATTGTCTTGAATCAAGACGAAAAATTCTTGAATTAAATAAAATTTACTTAAACCAAGAAAAATTTTTTAATTTAAGAATTTTTCTATTCAAATTAAGAAAATTAAATTCTTCAAAATTATTTATTTGATTCAAGTGAATTTTTTTTTCTGTGTATAAACAAATCCTTTTATCAGTGTATAAGACCAATGTTAAATTGCTCAACTTAAAAGTTAATTATTTATTTAAATACTCGGGCAATTTCCTTCAAATTTACGGAATTTATTTAGACATATTTAAACTTTAATTAAAAAAAAAAATCAAGCCTTTTATTAAAATTTGCCTTGGTGCTCGTACTACCTTAAATAAAAATCTCTGCTGATTGTGACAGAAGTTGAAGTAGACGAGCAACGAGAATTTATCTTCTCAGCACATGTCAAGAGTTCACATAAGTTCATATCGAACCCTCTCTGGCGAACCCTCGGATTTTTAAAAATAACTAGTCTGGCGTGTAAATCCCCGGGTATATTATACGCGCACAGCTGATACCCCCATGCACGTGGGAGCGGCAGCACGCGCTCGTGGGGGTAAGAGTAAGGGGGTCAGTTATGAGCATACGCAAGGGGTGCAAATAAGGGTGCGTCAAAATACAAGGGTACGTTTTAGTTTTATTTCTCTCAATATATTTATACAGACATTTAAATTTATATATATATATATATATATGAGCACGCACACAAATTTACCCTAATGTAACAGCTGACCGATTTCTCATTAATAAAAGTACGTTACGAATTCCAAGTTTTTCCCTAGCAAATGTATAAACATAAATTATTTATTTTTCTTGATATTACATCCTTTTGCCGTGACTACTTTAATCTACGCTATTTTGTACTCTAATGTGGGGAAAATTAAATCCCATGGAATATTTTAATATTAATGACATTAATTTTATGTTACGAGTGATATTTTTAGATTTATTATTACAATGAGTCATTTTTGTTGCAGCTTGGGTATAAATATTATAACAGTGGACTTCTGACAATAACAAGATGAAAATAATCAAAGGAACAAATAAAATTAAATAAAAAAATAATTTGACTTTACAATACACCAAGACTTTTGTCATGTCTCGAAATAGTAACGAAGCGTGGGCGAATGGCATTGTTTTATTTGTATGTACTTAATACTTGTGGGTTGAATCAACCACAAAAATATGGAGCTTGTAAATTATTAACGTCCATTTAATTGTATGCGGTCTCAAACCATAGGATAATTTAAAATAATAGGTAAGTTTTTTCAAACAAATCAAATATATTATTATTATTATTATTATTATTATTATTATTATTAATGTGTTTAATATATGACTATATAGATCGGTAATTTTATTTAATAAAGAGGAGAAACAAAAATAGTTATTATTATAAGCCAAGGTACCGATCCAATTCTTGAAGAATGACTAATTTTTCATTATTATTTCTTCACCGTAATATTTTATCGGTATGAGGTCTCATTACTCATACCATCAGAGAAAATTTAGGTGAAAATACAGCAATTAAAATTTTATTTCGACAATATGTGTAAAGATATAATTTTTTTATTTACTGAAAAAAGTTACACTGAATAAAAAAATTATATCTTTACACATTCTCTAACAAAAATTGTTAAAATAAATTTTAATTGTTGTATTTTCACCTAAGATTTTTTCTGATAGTGTGAGACCTTAAACCGATAAAATATTATAATGAAGGAATAATAATGAAAAATTAGTCATTTTTCAAGAATCGGATCGGGCACTTGGCTTATAATTACCATTTTTGTTTATCCTTTTTATTAATTAAAATTACCGATCTATAGAGTCATATATTAAACACATTATTATTGTTATTATTAATACTATAACTATAAAATATAAAATGATTGCTGAGGATAAATCTTCAAGTCCGTGATGCACAAATCGTCATGTCTCATTACTCCAATTGCCGGGTCGTAAACAAATGAATTTTTAATTCAATTCACCCGCTGAATTGACTTTGACCTACTGCCTTGTTTGATACTATCAAAACTCTTACAATTTACACTCATTTAATACATCAAGATTATTTAAAATTTTTTTACTTTTATTAATCAGATTTCGTAATATTTTTTTCATAAATCATCCAAGTTTATTTTATATTCCACCCCGCAAATTTATATTTTTAAATTATCCTGCCAGACAATATAGTAAAATTTTTTATCAGTATCTAAATTTATTTTTATTATTTGCAGATTCAATAAAAAAATTATAGCATTAAACTCTTTTCTAATCTCTAAAAAAATTACATACTGAAGTTTGTTTTTTTTTATCTAGAAAGTAAAAGTTTTTTTTATCAACGCAAACGCAGTTGGCGGAAGTTTACCTCGGAATTTAAAATACCTGATACATAATTCTTAATCAAGCTGTACTCAACAGTGTGTGTTCATGTTCATATAATTAAATTACTCCATCGATTACTTTATTAATTTTATTAACTTTATTAATTTTATTATTTTCAGCACACTTGCTCATCTTTCATACTCCATTAAACTTCCTTAATAAAAAAAAGTGTGAATAAAAAAAAGAAAATATAAATCTTACCGGTGATACTGGATTGCTTCCTCGCAGATGTAGGCAGAACTGGTGTTGTAGGTTCCGGAATAACGCAAGATTTCTTCGCACACTCCCCTCTGAACTCATCCTCCGGTTCCCCGATTTCCGGAACCCTGGGCTCTTGCGGGGGCGTCCTCTCAGCTTTAGGACGTCCAGAATCCATGTTCATCGGGGACAGTGACGTCGAACGCCGGTTCGCCGACGAGACACTACGTTCGTTGGTTTTTCTCGGCGTACTTGGAGCATTTTTGCGTAAGTACGGCATGCCTCGTAGCGCGTATGGCTCGGGGACGACTTCTTCATTGCTGACGACTTCCCAGTCATAGCGAGCACTGGTGTTCCTTGGCAAACCCAAGCTAAAGTCAAAGCCCCAGCGTTCAGCGTCCAGCACAGATTGTGCTTTCAACTCGCGTTCAACAAAAGCTCTCGCGGCTTCGTGGTCAACTGGACCAAATAAATCTCGTCTGACTTTAGCTAATTCAGCACGAGTTGGGACAACACGTCCACCACTACCTCCTCCTCCAACGGCGCCTCCTAATTTACGACTTTCAGTCATCATCGCAGGATTCATTACTCTCGCGCTCATTATTTAGCTTCTTTATTTTTTTTAATTATCTCAGCTCGGCTTTTAATTGTCTATCAATTTATAAATAATAATAATTTATTATTATTATCATAAATATGTAAAAAAGTTTATTTTCAATATAAATATTTATATTTATATTTAATTTCAGTATAAATAAGAAAAAAAAAGTTTGTCTTCAAATTTTAAAAATAAAATCTAGGTCAATTTTTGATTTAAAAAAAAGACCGGGAAATATTTTAAAAAATCCAGCGTGACACCATTTAATTTGAATGAAGAAATAGTATCTCAATAATACAACACTGCGTCACAAAATTAGTTGGCGCGATAGTTTAGCTTGAAAGCAAGCACGAGGACAGTTTTCCTGGAATCTCTTGGGGCTGAGTGATATCCACATACACCACCAGCACTTACCAACACATTGATATATTATGAGGCGTGTTCTCTCCTAACACACTCTCACACCCACGGATCAAAAACACACTCAACACACGCTAAAAGTGGCCTCAGGCGTATGTTGCGCGCGCAACTTTTATTAAAACTTGGCAACCCTGTCTCTTGGTCGCTTCGAACGAGTTTCTGACGTCGTCTTCGTCAATCTACACACACACACACACACACACACAAACTTGAATGTATAGATATAGATAGCGACTACCAACACATGTATACAATACTAAATCCAAGTCGAAGGCGGGAGAAAACTATCACGTTCTCTTCTGATTTTCACAACGTTAAATTTTCACACAAAATATTATGATAATTAACGGGTAGTTATTTTATAAAATTTATCTCACTTAAGTGTACCTGGCAAACGTTGAAACTTAGTTTTTTTGATAACAATATTTCTTTTAACTCCATACACAATTTTTAACTTATAACTTTATTTTTATTTATATTAATTCACTTATGTTTATATTTTTTTTATTTCAGATTTTCACTTAAATATTTAATACACAGATATTATGTCCATTTTATAAACTCTCTTGGCAACGCCGTGTAGCGGATCTTGAAGAGAACGGCGTCGAGCCCGCTCAACTCGCGAAGGATTTAAATCCGGCAACGTTGCACGCACTTGTGCTTGTGTATTGGTAATCGAGAATGGGTTGGGAATCATATACGTGTTAGAAAATGAAACGCTGGATAGAAGCGGGAGTCTTCATCACATAAAATACTATTTTATTTTAATGGTAAAAATTTTTTATTTATTTATTTATTTATTTTAAACAATATTAATAATTTTAACAGCACTATAATTGTTAAATTATCGAGTTGTGGTAAAAAAATAATTGTTACTATCCAAACAAATCGATTGCACAATGCCCGTGACACTTGATATTATTTCTTGCCACTGGTGGTGATTTAATAAACAAGTCACTAGCAATAACCAATAATATATTTTAAAAATAAATTTAACTGGAATTAACCAGAAATTATTTCCCGCGTTATTTTTGGAGCACGTTGGTAGCAGGTGACACACATCCAAAAAACAATAGCAAAAGTTTTTAAACTCGCCGCGTGGATAACGTTTTATTAATTAACAAACTGTATTTAATTTTATTATTATTATTATAAAGTACTCTGGGTGAATTGTTTAAAAACAACAAAGTACCGAGCGCATACTTGCGTTACGTACATATATAACGCTCTCTAGCGACTGGTACCAGCCGTGTTTGTTGCAAGCGTCCAAACTCCTCGCGAGTCTCGTATTTAATCGGGTAAATTCGCCGCGCCTCGATTATTTCCGTTTGAATTTTACCGCGCATGCGCAGTACCCCTTCTTTTGAACTCATTTTATTTCGTTGCTACTCGGTGACTGTCGCTGTAACCGCCATTTCCAATGTCCCGCTGTGTATACTTCACTCCGCGAAAGCACATGAGATCTGTAAATACGTATATATTGTGTATATGTATAAACCAAGCTATTGTACGAGTTGTATGCTGCGTACTAGAAGTTAAGATGGAATAAAAACCACGATTATTATCGCGTACTCTCGATCCTCGTAATAAAACAGAAAAAGATGGACGAAACTGAGTGGATAGGGCGCTCAGCTCCAAACCGAGTAAAAGTTTACTTTTAAATAAATTACCCAGATGAAAAAGACATTGATATTTTTATTTTTTTTTACCGCGTCATTAAATACGTAATAATACTAAAGCCGACGCTTTTAATTTTTTGATTTTTTTTTAATAATTAAATTAAAACGAAAAAATATTTTTAAAAAATTGCACTTACAGTTTTTCAAGTTTTTAACAACTGACAATTTTTTTTTGAGTCATTTTTTCAATAAGAAAATTATTTTTAATTTTTAAGTAAATGTCGACTAACTTAATTTTCATAAGTTAGTCGACGTTTTTAATTTTTTTTAATTATTAAATTAGAACTAAAAAATATTTTTTAAAAATTGCACTTACAGTTTTAAAGTTTTTTTTAAAATGAAAATTTTTTTGTAATACTTTTTTTAATGAAAAAAAAAATCTTAAAAATTTTTAAATGTCGGCTAACTTAATTTTCATAAATACGTATGCGTTGACTGGCCCGCCATTTCAGTTTTAACCATCAGTAATTTATTTAAAAAAGTGTAAAAATAAAATGAAGGTAAATTACTTTTTAAAATATATATTTTTCGTTGATTTTAGGTCAATAAAATATCCTCGTTATTTTTTATTTTTATATCTTTATTGGCAACATAGCCACTGGATATAAATATCGATAAAAAATGTTATGTAAATATTAATGACAACAATACTAGTGATAACACTGATAATTTAATAGGACAAAAAATTTATAACCTCTAATATTTATTGTTACTTTTATCGCAAATAAGACGAAAAAATTTCACTGACATTTAATTTTTTTCTAAATTAAAAAAATAAGTATTTAAAAATCTAATTGTTGAGAATTGCAAAACTTGAGATGTTTTTTTATTAAACAAGCGAACTTTTACAGACACAATTGTCGGCTACTTTCAGTATTACTTTAAAAATACGATGTTTAAGTAACAAATATTTAAAGTAATCTTTCTTTTAATACTTCTTTTGTTTATTCAGACATAAACAAATTAGTCTACGGATTAAAATATTTTTAGCCCATGGAGAGTTAAGATAATAATCATAAATGTTGAATTAAAAATGATACACGATAAAAAAAAAATATTTTCTCTGCAAGAATTTTTTTTCAGTTTAAATATAAAATCCGTGATCTTTAAAATTAACGACAATCTAAACAAATTATACATTTTTTTCTTGTTCCAATTCTGCTTTAATCTCAATAACTGAACCATTAAATCCGCGATTAAAGCTTAAACTAAAATTAATAAGTATCTAATTTAAATTTTAATAAATTATCCCGTTTTATTTATCAACAAAATACGATTACGCAATCAGTGCATCGGGTATTTGCATATTTATCTTGTCCGTTTGACACCCGTGTCACCCTCGAATTCCGAAAAATGATAAATTATATTAAAAAAACATATAAAAATAATAATAATAATATTTAATTAGCAAAATAATATTCCAAGTTATTAATATAAAATTTATCATTCGAGTTATCAAACAGAAGTTACAATTATAAACTCAACACAAAAGAGAATAAAATGTTTGCAGAGAAAATTTTTCATTAATTATCAATTTACTTGATAGCCATAATTGCTATTTACATAATATTATGTACATAAATACATATATATGATATATAGAACATATGAGGCGGGAAAGTAGATCCCGTGAGTGCGCATCTTGGACTCTCTTTGTATTTCAATTTCAGTTACAAGTCTTTACTTATTATATTAACTTAATATTACTTGTACACAATGTTTGTGTATTTAATGATACATGCAGCGTGTGTACATATGATATGATACATTGTATTGTATGACGGATCGAGAAAAACTCTTGTGGAGTATACTGTATATAGATGAGCATGCATGTGGGTAATCGTAGCCACTGTACGAGCACATACTATCTCTGTACATATTTTATTATAAAACACAGCAACATAAAAGCGATGCGAGTTCGAGCCTGCTAGATTCTTTCGGTTCTCTCCTTCTTTCTTGTTCTTAAGAGCTGCGAGCTCGATCCCGATCGCGCGGGGGCGGTTATTTTAATTTAATAGACGGCAGCAGTATCGTTCAGCGGGAAAAATTTGAATATTTTGTTTTTTCAAGCTAGAAGTTGATCAAAAAATAAATATAAAAAATTTTAGTTGAAGGTACCCTGATAGCGACGCTTTTTTTTTTTTTAAGTAGTTGGATTTCAGGAGTTACAGTTGATTTAACATCAAGTTTGCTGTAATTCTTTACAGTACAACAGCGGCTGCCCAATTTCAAAACACAGCAACTGACAATTTTAAGATTTTTTTTATTAAAAAAAAGTTTGCGCGCCAAATTGATAAAAAATTTGATTTATGAATAGAAATACTTGAATGTAAATATTTTTAAGAAAAATTACTTGAAATTAAGGTCTAAGAGTTACAAGAAATGCAACAATACTGAAAAAAATCAGGCATACAAATTTTGCAGTTACTGTGTTTTAAAATTGAGCAGCCGAACAGTTGTACACAGAAAGAAAAATTTCTTGACTGGAAAACAAAATTCTTGACTCAAGAAAATTTGTCGGGTGCTTGAAAAAAGACCGAAGTTGTGTTGGCTGAAGTAAAAATTTTTCTTGAAATTTTATTCTTGGTGGAAGTAATTTTTTCTTAATTCAAATTATCATAAATTTTTTTCATTCAATTATACATATTGAATGAAAAAAAATGATTCAATATTATTTGATCTTCCCATTTGATATGTTAATCAATAAAAATATTAATGAAAATTTACTTCTATCTTTATATTTAATTTTTTGAAGCAAGAGAGAAATTTTCTCAAGATAAAGAAATTTTCTCTTAAAGCAAGAGAATTAATTTTGTTAGAATAAGTGAAAATTCTTGTCAAAAAAAAATTTTTTTTTCGCTCAAGAAAATAAGAAGAAAAATATTTTTTTGGCTCAAGTGAACCTTTTTTTCTGTGTAAACAAATTGACGAAAATCTACGTCCACAATTTGAATACAAAACACCAAATTTTTGGTTAAATCTCCTTGCAACTTTACTACAACATGACTAAAATACTTGCACTGCAATTGACGCCAAATTGCAGAGTAACTTATAAAGAACTTAAGTTAACTAAAATCGTTTTGTTTGCAATCGTTTTTTATCAAGTTGTCTAAAAATTTCAGCAGTAGTTTTAAATAAAAGTTTGAGTTAAGGTGGCTATCAGGGTAGAAGGATTAATTTACTGAATACAGTAGCTGCTTTATCAAATAAAGCGTCGTGGAGGCACACCAGTTAAATATAACATTAGAGGCTGTAATTCATGACATAAATTAATCTTGTGTGGTTTTGTAATATAATAACGGGCTCAAGGTAGACAAAAAAAAATGATGTAACATGTTATATACACAATAATATCACAAACGGGAATAGAACGCTGAAAGCATGTGCGCTTTCGCTTTCACAGCTAATGCCCATTAATGTTTACTATACTTGTAAACTAAAACTAAATAGGCGCAAGTATGTGCTATCGATGTACCTGTTTCATATTTATAAATTTAACTATAACTATAACTAATGAAACCTGTTTTATATCATTTTATCAAACGTGAGCTAAAATAATTTAATTTTCAGGGTCAACTGTTGGCAGACTGGTTTTTCCTTTCTGTAACTTGAAAACAGTTTTACTTTTGATGGACAATGGACGTTGGGATAAATACAAAAATCAGTGAATAATCTTTTGTTGCAGAGCTTTGAAGAGAACCCAGAACTGATTGTGGAACTTCCGTGGGAATTAACGAGAACGGAAGTGCAAGTAGTGGCGGTATAATCTTAACCCACAGAAATCTCAAGATTCACTTTTATTTTACCAAGTACCAAGTTCATAAGTAAGTACTAAAAAATACCACAGAACCAGATGCACTGGTTTCATTTTACTTTTAAAAAATAAATCCAGTAACAAGATATCTCTACTTTACTCGATATTAAATTGAACAATTAAATTTATATTATTAAGAGAATAAGCAAAAACAACCTTGAGTTGTGCTATTTCATGGTTTCATATCATTCTCACCAATAGTCAATTTATGATGATAAGTATTTAGGCTGCATTCGAAAATGCTCTATCTCTAGATACATAATTAAAAAATGACCTTGTATCTCGTGAATTATTGACATTTTTAAAGATATAAACTCATCCCGATGTTACACTCATCAAGACCTTTCATTTGAGTACCCACATCAACTTTTCATATATTTGTCGGAGATAATATTGAGCTGGGTTTTCCTAGAGATAGGAAATTCCCAATATTTTAGTTTGTCTGTTAGTTTTAAGCAAAATTGTAAAGCATAGAATATTTAATAATTATTTATAACTTATGCTGACAATGGTCACCAAACGTAGCCGAGGTCACAGGATAGAAGTAAAAAGTATACAGTTAAAGATATCGACAGACAATGAGGGCTGTCGAAATATTTAAGTGAAGAAGTACTTAGGATAATTTGAGGGGTAGTTCTCGTTGAGCATTGATCAAGTAAAGATCTCATACATCCTGCTGACCCCGGATTCGTTCTCGGTCTTATTCCTCAGCGCTTTTACCTTGTATATTAATTATATTTGGATAATTAATCGTAGTATTGTTTATACAAGTTAGCGTACATTATATTTCAAAATTTAGATCAGTGATATAGTTTAATTATTCTAAATTAATAAATAATTGAATAAACGAATCCAATGGACTGTACTAACGCCCCTAATAATGCTTTTCCGACATCAGAAGTGGGATCAGAATCATTTGCTGCATTCTCCTCTGAGCAATTTAAAATTGTTTTTGGGAAAAGTCTTGTGAAGCTAATGAATAAGGCTATCATAAAACCGGCGTCATTGAATCGTAGTATTTCTCTACCAAAATTTAACCCGGTGAAATTTCAAACACTGATTCGTTTACTTGGTGTGTGACAGTGAATATGTGTTTAGTGGAACGTTTTCTGGAAGGTAGTTCGTTATTATTCCACTAAGTGAAGCTCTTCAGGGAATCTTAGGAACTGTGAGTAGATTTTTGCCCCGTTGCAGCTCTGTCAGGTTCTGTGATACATCGTGGTGAGTCGTTTTTATTTTGGTTTGATTCAGGAGCGGAATGCTCATTGATTAGAGGAAGTATTGCGACTAAGATCGCGTGAAAAGGGAAAATAATTTGATAATTATTGAGGGCATTGGAAATGTTAGCGTGAACTGTATTATACGAATTTTATTTGGCATAACTATTAAAAGCCATAAGTTAAAGATACTTTCTCATACTATTGCAAACGATTATTTAAAATGTGACATATTGGTTAGTCGTAAAATTCTTGGGCAAGAATTTGATGTAAATATAACTTCAAATAATTTTAACTTATCTAAAAGTAAATAGATTAATACGTGTAATAAACTTGAATCTATTAATAAATTACATTTTTAATGCTTGTTGATACTGACGTAATTAGAGATGATAAAGAGAAACTCATTTTGATCTTAAAAGAATATACAGATTCATTTATTCAGGGGTTTTCAAGTACTCGTGTTAGTACTGGGGTACTTAAAATACGTTTAGTTGACCCTAATGTAACTGTACAAAGGCGACCGTATCGTCTTAGTGCTGCGGAAAGGCAGGTAGTACAGGATAGAGTAGATGAATTATTGAAGGCTAATGTTATTCGTCCGAGTTTCTCTCCGTTTGCAAGTCCTTTATTATTGGTTAGAAAGAAAGATGGTTCGGATCATCTATATGTTGATTATCGTTCATTAAATGATAATACAATTAACGATAAATTTTTATTACCCCTTATTGCTGATCAGATAGCCCAAAATTCTAATGTAAAATATTTCACGTGCTGAGACATAGCTAGCGGATTCCACCAAGTCCCTGTTGAGACAGAATCGATTGAACAAACGGTATTTGTAACGTCTGATAGAAAATATGAATATTTGACCATGTCATTTGGCTTAAAGAACGCACCGTCTATCTTTTAACGTGCTGTTGTATGAGCCCTCGGATAATTTGCGTATACCTACATCATTGTGTATATGGATGATATTATGATTATAGCTTCAACTATCGAGGAAGCGTTAGACAGACTTCAAAAATTAGTTGTTATTCTCGTTAAATCCGTATTCTTTGCTAATTTTTCAAAATGCTCGTTTCTCAAAACTCACAGGTAACGAAACCCTTATACCCTCTGACTTCAGGTAGCAAAAGAAATATTGAATGGACTGAGGTACATGAAAATATCCGTCAGAAAATAATCTCTGTATTGACTAGTGAGTCTGTACTAATGATCTTCAATCCGAACTTTCCTATAGAGTTGCATACAGATGCTAGCTCTGAAGACTATGGGGCTATATATTATTGCAAAAATTTAATGGTTCAAATAGAGTTGTCGAGTATTATAGCAAAGCTACTAGTTTAGCTGAGTCACAATATCATTCATATGAATTAGAGACTCTAGCTGTATTTAACGCAGTAAAATTTTTTCCGCCATTATTTACATGGTCGACCGTTCGTAGTAATTACGGATTGTAATTCGTTAATTTAAAAGCCTCTCAGAAAAGGCTGACCTAACACCAAGGGTTCACCGTTGGTGGGCTTTCTTACAGACTTTTAAATTTGATATTGTGTATAGAGAAGGTAAACGAATGGCTCACGCTGATTTCTTTTCGCGTAATCCTGTTACAGAACAATTGCGTAGTAATTCAAATAAAATTTTACAGAAACGTATAAATTTGACGGAAATTTCTGATGATTGGCTTCTTGTTGAGCAACGGCGTGACCCAGAAATTAGTAAGATAGTAATTGATTTAGAAAATGATGAGATTGCGTCCGATCTTGCTAAAACTTATGAAGTACGGTCAGGGTTACTCCACCGAAAAATCCAAAGGCGAGGTAAAACATTATGTTTACCTATTGTTCCACGTGCTTTTAGGTGGTCGGTAATAAATCATGTGCACGAGTCAATTATGCACTTAGGATAGGTGAAAACACTCGACAAGGTTTGCGAGTATTATTAGTTAGAAGGAATTATGAAGTATGTTCGTAAATTCATTGATAACTGTTATACTTGTAGAGTTTCCAAGTCAAGCTCAGGCAAAGTACAAGCAGAGCTTCATCCTATTCCTAAGACCAGCATCCCTTGGCATACAGTACACACGGATATTACAGGTAAATTAACGGGTAAAAACGATTTAAAAGAATACGTTATTATTTTGATAGATGCATTTACCAAACTTGTTTTATTATTTCATACTCGAAAAATAGATAGTTTCAATACTATTAAGGCTCTGAAAAATGCTATATCATTGTTTGGCCCACCGGCCCGTATAATTGCAGATTAAGGTAGATGTTTCACAAGTAAAGAATTTCAAGAGTATTGTACCTCGCAAAATTCAAAATTACATCTTATAATAGCTATGGGTAGTTCTCGTTGAGCATTGATCAAGTAAAGATCTCATACATCCTGCTGACCCCGGATTCGTTCTCGGTCTTATTCCTCAGCGCTTTTAATGTGGGTACTCAAATGAAAGCTTTTGATGAGTGTAACATCGGGATGAGCTTATATCTTTAAAAATGTCGATAGTTATGAAAGTACTGTGCAATGTAACAAATATCCTGTAAAATATTGACATTTTTAAAGATATAAGCTCACCTCGACATTACACTGATCGAGATCTTTCATTTGAGTACCCACATCAATTTTTCATATATTTATATATATTATATATATGTATATATGTATATATGAAAAATATATCAAAATGCATGTGGATACTCAAATGAAAGCTCTTGATGAGTGTAACATCGGGATGAGCTTATATCTTTAAAAACGTCAATAATTAAAAAAGTACAGTGCAATTTAACAAAAGTCATTATTTAATAAAGCGAAATTTTATTTATTTATAGTTCATAAGTCACGGCAGTCACACAGTGACTGCAAGGATGCCTAGTATTATTTAGATATTTTTAAGCAGTAAAATGTAAACAGAATTGTTGAAAGTCTCTAGTCTGGAGTGACCTTCGTTGACCCTGAGGTAGAGCTCAAGAGATCTTGAAAAAAAATATGTTAATGTTACGAAATGTTTAGAGTTTTTAAGATAGGACGATTGTGAGTTTAAGTGTAGACAGGCGATGAACTGAGTATGAGATGAAAAAAGAATAAGTAAAGAAGATTATAACGACAGATGTGTGTCTGGTTGTGTTTAGTCGTAGTATATAGTATATAATGATATAGTAATGTCACAGGCATTACTACACGTATCGTAGTAAACTGGGTCGTACGCATACAACTTGAAACTTCCAACGCGATTAAATTTTTCTTCGTAATATCTTTCATATTAAACTCTTCTGTTCTCAAACAAAAATTCATTATATTGTAACATGTCTCACATATTTGTTACGCACATTAATTTAGAAGGAAAAGTACCGGGCTTTTTTTTTTGTTTGAAAAACCGTTAATTCTTTGAGGTCGTGACGAAACATCGTAATCTAGGATTTGGGCCCGGTTTTGGAATATGTTTACGGAAATAATTACATGAGGTTTCCTGTTTAAATGAAATCAGATGCCATACAAGTTATTTTAAAAATTTTGTTGATGTATATTTATTAAAAATGAATCTCAATTGCACTATTTTTATTAAACAAATATTTTGTTAAGATTTACAATTCATTTTTATAAAATATCACGAGTTTACTTAAAATACTCTGTAAATAAAATTGCAAAGGACTAGACTACCAATTATTTATAAAAAATTCTTGCAATTGGTTTATAGAGTACTCATTACATTAATTATCAATTTAGTTCATTTAAAACTTAGCTTCAGGTGATATTAAATTTAGAGCGTTGATAATTAATGGAATTTGGAAGAATAAAACAATAATACATAATATCAGTCTGTTTATAAGTTAATGATTATTGTTATCTATTTTTTCTTGTTGTAAATTATCTCTGGTGTTGTTGTGGGAATTTCCTAACGCCGGTGGATTCCGATCAGAAAATTCTTCGTCTATTTTTACCCATTCCCATTGACCGTTTAACGGTTCATCTTTTTCGAAATCGAAATTCCATCGTTCTTTAGCCTACAGAATAAATTAATTATAATTAATAAAATAATATTATCGAAATCAACATAACTTAACAGCCGATCCCATCTTTTTCTCACTCTTTTTCTCACTGCAAGAAACGGTACTATCCTTGTTGCACTCATGATTATAAAGCTATTGCAGTTTTATGTTTTTCTTTTAAACAAATGAGAATTTCGAAAAAACGCTCTGTTATGAAATAGTGTTGGCTGAAGTAAAAACTTTTCTTAAAATTCAATTTTTGGTAGAAGTCATTTTTTCTTAATTCAAATTATCATTAATACTTGATACAACAAATTTTTATATTTGATCAAGATTTTTAGATACTATAAAGAAGCAGTACCACCTACTTCTGCTGAGAAAAAAATTTTCTCACCTTGAGAAAATTTTTCTCTTGAATATTTGATATCTATTTTATATTATTTTAACGTGCAATTATACATATTGAATGAAAAAAAATGATTCAATATTATTTGATCTTCCCATTTGACATGTTAATTAATAAAAATATTAATGAAAATTTACTTCTATCTTTATATTTAATTTTTTGGAGCAAGAGAGAAATTTTCTCTAGACAAGAAAATTTACTTATATCAAGAACTAAATTTTCTTGGATCAAGATACGTCTTTCTCAAAGCAAGAGAATTAATTTTGTTGGAATAAGTGAAATTTCTCCTGTCAAAAAAAAATTTTTTTTTCGCTCAAGAAAATAATTAGAAAGAAAAATATTTTCTTGGCTCAACTGAACCTTTTTTTTTTTCTCTGTACTATCTGAAATTTTTTTTCACTCAGTTTAATCTGTGATGATATCCAGTGTCATCTTGTTCTTTCCGTGTAGGGACCGGCTGTTAACAGATAAAAAATAAATACATACCTCAAAACGCGTTTCTTCAATTAATCTATTAGCCAAGTTATCATCATTCCCTTGAGTAGTCTTTTCTTCTTCATTATTTTCTTGATTATCATCAGTATCGGTAAATAGTCTCCTTCTTACGTTTTGTAACTTAGTCTTATCAGTATTCTTATTGCGTTTGTCCCCGTCCATTGCCAGTTAAGCCACGTAACTCAATACTTCTAAACATAAGTAAAGCGCAACAAATAAATTAAAAAATATTGTAACATAATGACAAGCGATGTAATAATGTTTATATAAATATTATAGATAAAATAGCATCGAAGTGGATTATTATCAAGGCTGTGACCAGCAACAGAGCACACTTGCGTTGTGTGTGTAAACATTACGCGGGTACGTGCCATATCAGACAGTACGACGCCAAAGTCAAGTATAAAAGAAATAGGCAGCACATATACAACGTGTATAATACACACATGTCAAGACAAAGACAACGGGTTCTATTTGTTTAATTTGGAGCTAGCTGTTCTTATAACTGTTTCATTTATTATTACAAAAAATCTACATACAGTATTTAACTCCTAATTTGAATAATTATCTTCACTAATGTTAAATTTTCAAAAATCACGTCGCGATAATTATTCTAAAATACCATAATAATTATTCAGCTTTCATATAATCCAAGTAATTGATCAATCAATTTTTTTTTTACCAAAACACATGTAATTTATTTTCTTTGAGCCGGTTCTTTGTACAATAAGTATTGAGACATTTAACAAACTAAAAAATAATATAAATAACTCACTCTTTCAAGTACTCGTTCAGTATTTGCGAATAATTGAGGTCGCGGATGATTCATCAAGTGCACTTGGCCACGTAGTCGCGTTATTAAACGCGAACAGACCTATAACTTTGAGTTACGAGCTACTGGGTCTGGTTCAGTCGGCTAACCAAAGTCCGGTATTATTTTTCAGAAGCGCGACATTAGTAACAGCGAATCAATAATTTAATAAATGCGAGGGTAAGCAACAACCCCTGTGAATATTAGGACGCCTGCGCAACTGAAGTTGTCAGTACTGTTTTTGGTCACTACTGCGTATGCGTCATACTATCGGCATTTAAATTTGTATTATCAATTGGTCATACTCTGTATACAAATTTTTTGCAATTTAAATTTAAACTTTTAACAAACATGCTGGTTAATTAAACGAATCTTTTACTGATGATTTAAATCCCTTATATGGAAATTTTATTTTCTTGTTACAGTTTTCCAGTCAATGAATGAGTCATCGTGGTCAACAAACTGCTTATTTATAATTTTATCAACGAAGGCACATTTTTAAATATTTGTTATGCTGGATAGACGTAGAGATAGCCGTGGTATTTCCGTTGGAGGCTGAAGTACGACTGACAAGGTAAGAGTTTATACTTGACTAGCTTACAGCAACTTGCATGGTTGCAAATGCAGCCTAGTAACACGACTAGCCTAGATCCAGGCACCGACTGACTGCAATACTCTTTCATGACTTTAATAGTATTAGTATTAGTGAGTATGCATTGTACAACGTACATGCACACTTTTATTTATTCAGTAGAGAAATGATCGAGTTATACTCTACTCCATGCACAGTCACTGGTATCGTGTACCGTTAACATCCTGTCTCATTACATTATCATACTCTGGTGCATGCTTTTTATGCTCAGGTTCTCAGTCGACTATTTTTAAAATTATTTTTCAACTTTATGTACGTCTCATTTTTTTTTATTCGTTACATACATATATTTTTATTTTTATTTTTATTTTTATTCTTAAACGCTGTGTTTAAAGAATAAAGTTTAAGTTGAGGTTGAAAGATTTTTTTATTCTGCTAAAGTCGATCTCGAGTTGCGTACATTCAAGTAAACTCGAAAATTTTCATATGCATGCGAGTTGTATAGACGCGATACGATGGGATGAACGACCGCGTAATAAGATTCTCGACTAACGGCTACTCCCGTATGCACCAAAGGATGAATCTTGTCGACGGATCCGGTTGTTGTTCAATACAACGCATAGAAAAAATCAAAATATTACTTTTATTTTTAAATTATGAAAGATTATTATCCTCAAATTTTTATCTATATTAATAAGAAAATAAGCAAAATTTTTAGGCAAGTGTATTTATATGATATAAAATGGGTTTTGATGGTTAAATTTGGTATCGTTGGAAAAGTCTTGACCTGTTGTGCCTTTTTATGGTTTCATGTCATTCTCACCAATAGTCAATTTATGATGATAAGTATTTAGGCTGCATTCAAAAATGCTCTATCTCTAGATACATAATTAAGAAATTACCTTGTATCTTGTGAAATATTGACATTTTTAAAGATATAAGCTCACCTTGACATTACACTCATGAAGACCTTTCATTTGAGTACCCACATCAATTTTTCATATATTTATATATATATTATATATATGTATATATGAAAAATATATCAAAATGCATGTGGGTACTCAAATGAAAGCTCTTGATGAGTGTAACATCGGAATGAGCTTATATCCGTAAAAAAGTCAATAGTTAGGAAAGTACAATGCCATTTAACAAAAGTCATTAATTTAATAAAGCAAAATTTTATTTATTTATAGTTCATAAGTCACGGCAGTCACACAGTGACTGCAAGGTTGCTAGTTTTTACTTACATGATGCTTGTTTAATTCATAACTTTGAAAATTTTTTATTGTTGATTTGTCCTAAAGTTCAATTTGATAAAGTTGTAAAAGTTTGATCATAGATATAAAAAATGATTAATCTTCGACCAACTTCAGCATGCTCACAAATTTTATTCATGTATTAAAAAAATTTTCATTGAGCTAATTAAAAAAATTACAATATTTTTCTTAATAATATTTTTTATAAAGTCAATCACTGCTCACCTGAGCGTAGTGAGAAGTACGACATAAAGAAATTCTCACAGAGCGTATACACCGCATCCACAACGTTGTGGTGTATTATATGTTGCAGTACGTTTATAAATATACCACAAGTCATTTGTTGATGGATACTTTGTAATAAATCTGATACCAATAATCATAACAACAATACAGATATCTGAAAAATTACTTCATAAAATTTTATCAATTTTCTTAAATTAAATTGCTCAAGAAAATTTTTTAAAATTTATTTTATTAATTATATTTAATAAACATTAATGATAAGTTATATTTAATTGTAACCAATTACAATAATACTTAAAGATGATAGTTTTTTATCCACTTGGCAACGGAAATATACGTGAGAATCCTTGACCGCAAAGCGCAGTCTCTTCATAGTATCGTTAACCGAGCGTAACTTGCGTGTTTACAATGAGACTTCAAATAGCCTGTTTCCTATTTATAAACATTTTTTTATCAATCACATCCACAGGCGAATAAACTAATCACTGTCAAATGAGCCACCAAAATAATGGAACAAATTTATTGCCAAGCCACGAGTCGAAATAATTAAAAGTTAATTAAGATCCGAACAAAAACAGTTTCACTGTAAAAAAATCGCGCCAAGTCCACGTTCATAAGACTATTCAGAAAAAAAAATTAGTTTTTTCTTTCCAAAAAGATATAAAATAAAAAAATTAAAAAATCAAGTAACCGATATGATTGTTTATGATTTTCGGAAATTAAAAAAAATTTTTTTGTAAATTTAAAAATTAAAAAAACAATTTTGGAACGTATTTAGTGTGCGTTGTTGCGAAATATTTTACTTTTAATTAAATTCGTAAAATCTATTTACTAGGACTTTAAAAAAATTGAAATGCATCTGTGGATTTTATGATTAATTATTTATTTATTTTATTTTTAAAATTAATTAACTATCGGTCATTGACGTCTGATTTTTTTTTATTCGACAGATAAATAGAGGAAATAAATATAATTTCTTAATGAATTATTTCACATGGTTAATAATAAGCACATTAGTTCTCGCGCTTTACTTCTTTAATTGCAAGTAGGTATTCTATTATTACAATGCAATATCCCCGGGGGAAAATTGTACGTGTAAGGACAGCCATAAATATTAAACTTGTAAATTTATATTTATACATATATCTATATAAACATAAACATAAATATAAATACAAGATGCAATTATTCATAAGCCTTCGACGAGAGTGTAATGCACGCTCTACAGTGTGTTAAATTACAAAGAACATTAGTACTGTCTTTTAACTTGAATTTATTTATAAATATTCAAAGATAAATCTTTCAAGGTTTAAATCATTAAAACTTCATTTGACAATGAGAAAAAATATTATTTGTTTTTTTTAATGGAAAGTTCTCTAAAAAAAATTTTTTTAATATTTATGAAAAATATTATTTAAATTTATTTTATTAATTAATTTATTTATTTCGCTTTCAAATTTTTAATTCAAACAGCGAAATTAATTTACAAAATTTTAATAAAAATTAGAGAATTTTTTTATTAATAAATTCTTGAAAATTTTAGTGTAATTTAAACAAATAAATTTTTTTTTGTTGTAATAATCTAAAGAACAGATCAAAAACTCATCCACCCTTGAACTTAAAACTGTTTTTCTTAAAAAAAAATTACTATAATTATAAAAAGAAAATAACAATTCAAAAAAAAAAAAAATAAAAAACGGAAATTCAGCTTTGATTGAGTAGCTTAAAAATCAGGATGATTAAACGACTGTCAAGTGCATAAGGAATTTAGTGAATGAACGGTTTATTCATTTGCTCCTCCACAAACCGTGACGATGAAAAAATAAGTCGTATCTACTACACGTGTATAAATGCACTCCGATGGTTGATGGCATTTTAAAACTCTTCCTCGTCTTTAGTATACTAATGCGTAATGTAATATAATGTAATGTATAATATATAATAAGAGACGTGGACGTGGACATGTGGTTAGTGAATCTGGGGCCAACTGTTCCTTCCTGCTACTCCACCAACCTTGAAATATATTCTCAAGGAAATCTCAACGTACATATTTATCATTTATCACACCGCCAATAAACATCTAAGCCCAAAAAAATTCATAAAAAACTATTTAATCTTACCAATTTAATCTGTCAATTATCGGGGCATTGACTCCTAAATTTATTCACAATTACATTATTATATTCTCTGATCCAATCATCTTGATAGTTGGTTATTTTTTTGCTAAAAAATTTCAATGGGCTTCGTTAAGATTTAAAATTTACAATTAATTTTAATTGTGTTTATATTTATCATTCCCCTGTTGAAAAAAAGTGGCTCACCCTCCGACAGTTCCTTGACTCGGTCACATCCCGTCGCACGCCAAAAGTCAAGGGATGTTTTTTTTGAGCATACATGCAGTTACCAAAAAAGACAGGAAAGAAAATGATATCTCGGTGTCAACTAATACTAACGACTCTCACCACGCGCTCCTCGTGTCAAGGGCCGGATATTTTTCACATATGTTTATATTAATTCTGTCACTATTCACTATCCTTCAAGATTTATATCGTATCCTAATTAAATTTTATTTATTCTATGGTACAAGCAAATGTTTATCTTGAATTTGAAGGCTTTACATCTTTTAAGGAGAGTAATTTAACGAATTTCTAAAATTGTATTTATCCTAAATTACTTTCAAGTGTTTTGGGAAATTATTTGGGGTCCGATGGCTTAGAATTGAAGGGGCGGAAGAGAAAATGGTGGTGAAAAAACTATTGTCAAAATTTCCTAACGTGTTAATGATCCTTGATGACTTGACAGTGATTTATTATTTACCTAATGGATATTTTCATTTTACTGTTTGACATTTGTGAGGTTAAACGTTTTTCTGTCAAAAGATGAACTTATTTATATTTTAAATTTCCAAAAAATTAGTAAATTGTGAATTATAATTTTTTTTTCATATAATTTTCTTTTCAAGTTAAACTTAGTGCAAAAATTAACTCATTTTTTACGTAAAAGTTGTAAAATTTTTTCCTATGAACTAACTTCAAACGTGTTTCGTTTTTTTAACGTCATTAAATTTTACTGCAATAATGATGCATCTAATTGAGCTTTAAAAATTTTAATAGCTATATTAAATTAAAAAATTTTTTTTTTGCTGAAATTAACAAAAAAATTATTCCTATTAATTTTTTTCTAACAAATAAAAACGTGAATAATTTCTCTTCTTATAATTATAATTATTCATTAGACAATTTAAAACTATCTGAATGTTTCCTTCGAAATCAACAGTAGATTTTTGTTCACATTCTTATCATAATTTTTATTGACTATTTTTAATTATAAAAAAGAATACTTCCCGCGAATTCAACGGCAGCATTGATAGATATTTTTATAATTTTGCAAAAGAAATATTGAACCTCATACATTTGATGTGATGTTGCCCGAGGTCAGTATGCGAACGAGAATACAGTGGACCGTTTTATATTCGAGCAATTGAATTAAATTACTAAAATACATTTAATTTAATCTTATTTATTAAATACATCGGTTTAATTAATCTTAGTAAACTACACTCTTATTTTATATTTGTCGTATAAATTCCGCGAATGAAGGGAAAAAGCGAGCGTCAACTGCGACCGCGGTGTTGACAGTAAATATTTTCGAGCTCGTATAGTTGCGATATTTAACATTATTTACAGCAGAGAAAAATAACACAAGGGGAACGAAAGGTCAAAATAAAAAAGTAAATTGCGGTAAATTTCTTGTTGAACTCTCAAGGTAATATTTAACTGATGGCAGTAAAGAGATCGGGTACGGAGGGAATATGGGAATTGCAAGGGGAAAAGAACTAAATAAAATAAAGAGCAAAAAGGAAAAGAAATTTGTGAAGAAATGCTTTCTGAGAAAAATAATCTCTGCAGGCGTTTACTGCACGAGTTCCGTCGTTTCATGAGCCAATACAAGTGCATTGTATAGCAAGAGCATTTTACCGCTCTCGTGATGATGAAAATTACTCAGCGAGCTTTAGAAACCTTCTCCAGGGTTTTGTGACCTCGAGGATACATCGCTCTGGGCATCATACCAACAAATGACCAAATCATCCGGCTAAAAGTACTCTGCCTGATTATATACGTCTGTATCTCGGCTGTGTTATTTTGAATTTTACGAATATGTTTATGTTTTCATTTATTTATACCTGCTGAAAGGAACTATCCCGTACGTGCATATATAATATGTCTATCTATATATACGTATACAGGGTTGAATTTGCTTCAATAAAAATAAATTAATACTTTTAAAAGTTTATGCTTTGTTACAAAATACTCTAGTGAGCAGAGCCTCCAGCTCGGGTTTTAAATCTTGAATTACGCTAAATCTACGACCCTACACTAGTATAGTTATAACCGTGCTCTTAGAGGCGATAAAACTTTATTGTCTACTGTATAGAAACAATTATGCGTAAACATAACATTTACTCCCTTCCACTTATGTTAATTCTGGTATTAAATTAAAGAAAAAGTCTAAAAGTTTAATTCAATGATTTATTTATAGTACTTTCACTTCACAGATACCTTTTCGGCGGGAAAAGTTCAAGGGAACGAAAAAGAATCGAGGGTTTCAGATGCATTCATTTTTTTCTCGTGAGAAGTTTTATACAATCGTTTAAATTACTGATCTACCTTAGTGGAATGTATGTTATTTTGTTGAGAAATTTTTAGTATCAATGTTAAATTTTTTGGTTGAACAAGTATCAATTTATTTTAAATGAATTCCCTATACAAAACTTTATAGAAAATGCAAAATTTAATTTATATCATTAGGAGAATAAGCAAAATATTTTGGCTGGTGTATTTATATGATAAAATAGGTTTTTATGGTTAAATTTGGTATCGTTGGAAAAGTCTTGACCTGAAGTTGTGCCTTTTCATGGTTTCATATCATTTTCACTAATAGTCAATTTATGATGATAAGTATTTAGGCTGTATTCGAAAATTCTCTATCTCTAGATACATAATTATAAAATTACCTTGTATCTTGTGAAATATTGACATTTTTAAAGATATAAGCTCATCCTGATGTTACATTCATCAAGACCTTTCATTTGAGTACCTACATCAATTTTTCATATATTTTATATATTTATATATATATTATATATATGTATATATGAAAAATATATCAAAATGCATGTGGGCACTCAAATGAAAGCTCTTGATGAGTGTAACATCAAGATAAGCTTATATCTTAAAAAATGTCAATATTTAGAAAAGTATAATGAAATTTCACAAAAGTCATTATTTAATGAAGCAAAATTTTATTTATTTATAGTTCACAAGTCACGGCAGTCACATAGTGACTGTAAGGTTGCTAGTTGGTACATAATAATCATTAGAAATAAAGCCTAATCTGAGTGACTCTTTGAATCAAAATTATAAAATAAATATTTGAAAAATTTATAAATAATTTAAAAATAAAACCTAAACTGGACGAGTTACACAAGTAACAAAATCTAAGAGGATGCTTGTGGAAAAGCAACTTCCGTTTGTGGTACTCGCGGAAGTCAGTCTGACAAAAGAATCCTCGTGATGTAATACACACCATATATAACATACATCAGCCATATATATCCACAAAATATCTCTACACACGTAAACACGTATGTAGTCTGTCGCGAAAAGAAACCGCGTGTATCCCGTCGCAAATGCGGGCTCATTCATGACCAGGGTCGAGGCTCATGCGTCAAACAATAGATCCTCGAGAATATAAGTTTATGGCTTTAAATTTCATGCTTACAGAAATTTGAGCGAAATTATACTAAGCTGTAAACTACAACAATGCATGAACAGTGCTAAGAGTCTCTTACGACACTTGCATTTTACATTTATAATAATAATAATAGTAATAGAATAGAAAACAAAACAGTTGTTGTAAGACTTTAATTATTTACACAATGGCTATTGTCGTTAACAGAAAATTCCCGCTCTGTCACGATTTACTTTAATCATTTTTTCTCGGCTTATCTCGAAATTATTTTTAGATTTCTGCGAGCAATTCTATATAAAGAACAAATTTTATTCATTCTAATTAAAAATACAATCCTTCAAATTACATTTTTAGGAGAAAAAAAATTTACGGTCAATAGGTCAATTCAAACCTGTCGGCACGAAAAAAAAAAAATTAGAAATTGAACAGACTTCTTAAAAAAAACCGGAACTATTTTTAAATTACTCCAAAAGGTCAAAGTAAGCCTATTAAATGGTAATATTAATCAATTTTTCTTACCAATTTTCAGGAAAGGATAGATGTTGAATCACTAATTTTTTTAAAAAGAGTACAATAAAAAATAAAAAACACTTGCACTGTACTAGATAAAATAAAACCGCGAGATCACAATATCTATTGTGAAGCCCGGACCTGTCTAACACTTTCCGCGTGGCCGTTGATTTTATATTGAATACTTTAGTATAATCTAAGACATTATGCGCAAGTCTGCTCGCGCAAGTTTTTATTGCAATACACTAGTTTATGCCCCACTGATAAATCGTGAAATCGACACGTACTTGCTAATTAATTTTCTCGACAGTTGTATTTTATCCGACTTTAGACTTTATATTATATTACCTTATGTATCCTTCTGTTTTGTCAATGCTTAGTTTTCTCACTGATGAGTCATGCACGTTCTTTCTAATAATTTATTTATGCAAATTTTTATTGTGTCATCGGCATAAGACTGCTGTCTTTGATAATTTGTTATCTGACTAGTTAAATGACTTATTGAAAAAATATTTAACCTAATTAATTAAATTAAATTTAACAAAAAAATGAGTCAACAAATGGTTGTCCTATTTCGAAACGCAGTGAAAGAATATTTAAAAAAAAAAATTTTTTTTTTTAATTGCATTATTTAATAATACTTTAAATAATTAATCTGATGTTTTTGAAATGAGACAGTCGTATATATTAATATATTAATAATATTAAATTGAGTCATCAGATCATCACTTTTACAAAAAATATTACACAGGAATAATTTCATATTCTTAATTTTTAATACAATTATTATAAAACTTAAACATTTTGACATGCTTGACAAATATAAATTCTAAAAAATGAACACAAAATTGAACTTGAGCAAATTTTTTGCAGAATTGTTTAATCAATGCATTTGGTGCATGTGGTTAAAATAAATACAGATGAAGAAAGTTATTTATGGAAGTGCCAGACGACTTGAGAAAAGACTTAAGTATAAGCATAAGATTTAACAGGGAACTCACCCTCTACTCTGCTCTTCCTCTTTATCCTCTTCCTCATACTATTCTTTTTTCAAAAGTTTATCTTCATTTCGCTCTCGGTTTATAGTTTTTACTTTTTTATTTTTTATTATTCTATTAATTTTATTTTACTTCAGTACTTGTGTATACATATAGCATAAAGCCGTAGCAAATTTAAATGGCCTGCATCTGACACATCCAGGAGAGCAGCCGCGTGCAGAGAATTCTATTTCCGTAATAACACAAGACAAAGAAATACTGCGAGCGAGTGCCGGGGGTTGAAAAAAATAATATTTATTGCCTTCAATATTTAACGTCAAATTTTATTTAATGCCGCTGACTTGGAACTTTTTTAAAAATTCATATTATTTTTATTCTAAACAATAATATTTTTTTATTATGTATTATTATTACGGTAATTTTATCGATAAAAAAATAATATAAATTTGCTTCAATTAAATATTTGACTTGATATTTAAATTCGCTAAACAATTGATCGATAAGACTACATTAGAGTCCATAAAGATAACCCGTGTGTATTTAATTAATTACGTCAATAGCATAATTATAATTATAAACACATTTATTCAATAATTTCAAGTAAATAAATAAGCAAGAATATGCAAATGCATTTTATTTATACGGAAATAAATATTTACTTTTGTCTTTTTGACCCTCGACTAAATTTTTTATGGTCGTTTCTATTTTTGAACATTGTTTTACTTTACTAAAAATTGTTTATTTAAAAATAATAATAACAATAATGGCTGAAGTAGTCGAGATAATTTATCAATATAGTTATCAATTTGTCGGCAGTAAATATGTATTTATGAACAAACCTTAGTCATCACATCACATCACATAAAATTAATCCATAAGTGGGAGACTCCTAAAAGATTCGTTTATGTCTCTAGCTACTTTGTTATCTCACCAGCACTCAGTTTGGAAGACGCTCTGGGTCGTAGAGACCAAATAAAATGTCAGTTTTAAAACTGGAATATCATCAAACGGCCACTCAAAAACTCGTAATAGCCTTATAAATTATAAACATGCATTTGTATATAAAACATTTCCGCAAGATTCTCTTTTTTTGTCATTCAAATTAAGCGGTTGTACAGTCCTTATCAAGCCGTAATAATGGTTCTCGTTTGTCACGTTCCTTTAGTATACTAAATAAAAATAAAATGAAAATTCTTCTTAATGATTATAAATTATAAGGGTTAGAAGCAAGAGAGTAGAATTAAAAAATATAAACAAGTTTCTTCTATATTTCTTGACATAAATTTTTACTCAAATTTTCGAATTAAAAATTAGTCTTTTTTTCTAATGCTTAATTTTAAAACATTTATTAGGAAAAATGAAATAAAGCGAGCATAATTCGTTCTTTATTAACGCTGGAAGTGATTTCACGGTTGAGAGAAATCCCTTGTAGTTGTGTAGAGTGTCCAAGTTTTCGCAGACAGGATTTAGGCGAGGCATCCGCTCATTCGATAATCGTTAACTTGCGTCAAAGTCCTTTAAACATTTACGTTTCTTTAAACATTATCCTGTCTTGTCAATTGTCAGTAAAATTGGCTTCTGAGAATAAAATTATTAAGTGTAATTTTATACCTGGAAGACATTAAGATAAAATTATTTCAAAGTAGATAAAAAAAAATTTATAATGATGAAAAATTATTTTGTTGATTTATTTTAAAAATTCATTCTAGCGCTGAGCAATAAGAGCAGCCGGATGTACAGAGCACCCGTGAGAGCAAAGAGAAAGGATGACACAAACCACCGTACCTACTAACAACCTTCAGGGAAGAGGATTCGTCCCGAATTACAGCAAGTTAGAGAGAACGATACTTTTTGCGGTGGTCTTGGGTCTTGGTCCAACGATCAGCTTTACATCGTGCATTCAGGTTCGTGAGACAGTTCACCTTTGGTGAGTACATCCTTATATATTATATACATATATGTGTTCATTCTTCCCAAAAATACATTCAATCCTTTTTCTTCATCATCTTTATACACCTTCTTAGTTTTATCCTCCTTAGACTCGGGCTTGTATGGCACAAAAGCCTTAAGTCCAGTCATCAGATAGCATAACACCAAAAGTCTTCTGATGCGAAACATATACATAGATAGATAATAAGACCCCGCGGTTGAAATTCAATCGGGCATAACCTACACACCCCAGATACCCTGTTACAGAAATCAATCCAATCCAAATCTCACCACCAAATTGTGGTTTTTTGATTCCTCTTTTTTACTAAAATTTATCCTTAAAAATATTTCTAATAATTTTTTTTTTTTTTAACATTATATTGCTTTGAAATATTTTGTATCGCGTCTAAATTAGAACAATTAAAAATCACTAATTATTATCTATATTATCAAGAGAATAAGCAAAATTTTGTGGCCAGTGTATTTATATGATAAAATGGGTTTCTATGGTTAAATTTGGTATCGTTGGAAAAGTCTTGACCTGAAGTTGTCCCTTTTCATGGTTTCACATCATTCTCACCGATATTCAATTTATGATAATAAGTATTTACGCTGCATTCGAAAATGCTCTATATCTATATACATAATTAAGAAATGACCTTATATCTTGTGTACTATTGACATTTTTAAAGATATAAGCTCATCTCGATGTTACACTCATCAAGACCTTTCATTTAAGTATACCCACATCAATTTTTCATGTATTCATATATATTATATATATGTATATATGAAAAATATATGAAAATGCATGTGGGTACTCAAATGAAAGCTCTTGATGAGTATATCATCGGGATGAGCTAATATCTTTAAAAACGTCAATAGTTAAAAAAGTACAGTGCAATTTGACAAAAGGCATTAGTCAATAAAGCAAAATTTTATTAATTTATAGTTCACAAGTCACGGCAGTCATATAGTGACTGCAAGGTTGCTAGTTATCATTAATTTTATAATAGCTGGTATAAAATTTTTTATTTGTACCTTCAAGATGAACATCATGCTTACTGTAATTTTCACACCAAATGATTTACACCCCAACGGTGCCGTAAATTTTTTACAGCGTATGTAGCTTTTAATTTTTGAATCAAGTAACCGCAGAATAATCTGCTGTCTGCCAGCACATTATATTATATAGCCCTTTTTTTTAGTTGCCTTTAAAAACTATTGTGCCAGCTCGTAAGAATAATTACAATATTAAGAAAATCTTAGTTAAGTTGTTACTATAAAATATTAAAGTTTAAATAACCTTGAATAATTCTAGGCAAAAAAATCAAACTATTGTTGCCGCAAGACTTTGGCTCGCGGCATGAGGTCTTATGATATATTACAGTGTATATATAGTATATTACAACTCGTTAGACTTAGATAAAATATCGTTAACCATCAAAGGTGCTTCGGTAGCCCACATCCGAGATTTAAAAAATTTATATCAGCTACTTTTGCTGCTAAAATCAGCCGCTTAATTATACAGAGTATTAAAGACTTAAAGTATAATTTATAGTTAAAGATGATTATTATTATTATTATTATTATTATTATTATTATTATTATAATAATTGTTGTTATTATTGTAAGTAAAAAGATCGAGATGAGATGAGATGAGATGAAATATTTGTTCGACGAGTTCATTAGACTAACTGATAGGGTTATTGTGTTATTGTGTTAGTAAAGCCGGCTTGCTCATGTTTTCGTACTCAGTGTCCCTGCTACCTGTATTCCGCCTCGTTATTTATCACACAGCAGCCAGTAGCAACTGAATTACGACTCACAGTTTCTCTTTCTTTATTTACTTTTTTTACATGTCAAATTCTTTTTCTTCGCTCTGGGCGTATTTGTATGTTACATCCAGGAGTTTTCGCTTCGTTTTATTCCTCCTATACCATCCTCGCCGTCGTTATTATACACATATATTAATATTATAATACTCCGAGTCAACCGGGATTATGTTTGTGATAAATGATCACTAAATGATAATTACTGCCTAATATCCACGATAAATTTTACTTTCGTACAATAACCAACGTATGGTAGCTAAAATTTAACAAAAAAAAAATTAAAAACATCATTTTTTAAGCTCAAAATTGAGAAATTTACTTGATTTGAAAAAAGGAATTTTGAACTAAATTATTTACAATTTTTTTTAATATAAAACATTGCAAGCATTTAAAATAATGCTCTTGGTTTAAAATTCTTTATTTTAAATCAAATTAATTTTTTTCAACTACTAAAATAAATAAATTCTTGATATTTATTTACTTTCACAGTCTACTGATTTTGTTTAGAATAAAAAATCAAAAAATTAATATTTAAAAAAATTTTTTTAATGAAAATTAGTAAAAATAAATTTTTTAATTATTTTTAAAGCTTGAAATGTTAAAAAAATAAAAATCTAGAATTTTTTTTCCTTACTTTACTTTTTAAAAAAATAATAAAAACTTGAAAAATGTCAATTTTTTTAATTTTCATTAAAAAAAAAATTTTTATGGAAGAATTGACATTTTTTAAAATTATTTTATTTTTTGATGAACTAAAAAAAATATATGATAGTTAAAAAAAAATTCTTAATATTATTTTTATGAACTAAAGTATGATAGACCGCGAAACTAAACAACAATAAAATTCTTTTATCAGCGTATCATAATAATTAATAAAAACTGCATGAGGTTATTTACAGGCAGGTAAAATTTTTTTGATATTATTTAAATTAGATGCATAAATTTTATTCCAACGTCACAATTATTGTCACACTCACGCGGTGAATAAATAAATAATGGTGATAAAAAAAATTTAAACGCGTGACAAGATACACAGAAGACGCTCAACTTGAAGAAAAGAAGTATACAAATGTGTGTATACATTGAAATATATTTTTAGAAACCACTCGAGTTAGTGTGTTGTGTGTTTGCAACTCTTGAGGAATAATAAGACACGAACTGCGAAGAGCGGAGAGCGAAGAGTATAATATAATAAGAATATAAGCATAAAAAGTACAAAAGCTGAGGCAAAAAGATAAAAAATGAATTATATTAAATTTGTTGGACATGATATCAGGCAGCGAAGCTAAAGTTGAAGGTGTCCGTCGAGTTGTACCCATGCAAACAAACTTTTGGAACGGCAAATAGCGATACACTACCACAAAATGCCACATAACTGTCGACTGGTTAATAAATCATTTTGTTCTCACTACACGGTTCCTCGTAAATAACCCGCTAAACAATACCCGTCAGAGTAAAACAATAATATATTTCTTGATGTCTATGTGACAGTTTAAAGAAACTCGCTATCATCATACTGAAATAGGCTCCATTAATTTGGTATGCTAAGTTAAATATTTTATGGCCAAATTCCTCATAAAAATAACTATAAATTTAAAAACCGGAGTTCAATAAATTTTTAGCTTGTTCTGGTGCAAGACTTTGATAATGTTTATTTAGAATTCTCATTTTTATTGTTTAATGTAAATTCATTTTGGATCTACAATTTTATTTCGAGTCGAAGGTTAATTAGTCGCTAGGAATATGCGATTATTAACAAATAAAATATTTATTACTAGTTAATAAAAATTTTTATAACAAAATTAACAATTCTATTACGGTTTTGTTATTGAAATTTTATTGTGAAATCCCGAAAAGATTTATTGCAAATAGAATTTGGTAGTTAATATAATTTTATTCTGAATAATAACATAAAAATTGGAATTACTAATGATTTTTGTGGTAACACTGTGAAAAATCGCTTAGAATTTTTAATCCGCATTCACGGTAGCTGGAATTTCCGGAAGCTTTAATCCGGTCTGGATTTAGTACATAATTTTAGAATATGAATAGAGTCTTTACAAATCTATTATACAATTTTACGAAATGGCGATCTATAAAAAATTTCAATCGCATCCAAATATACTTATTACTTATTAAACACTAAATTTATGTTTCCTCAATTGAAATTAAAATATTTCAACAAGTTTTACTAACAATATTAACAATCCCTACATTTTTTTACATGGTAACAATTATTATAATAATAAATAAAATTACGGGTATTTAAAATAAATATTTTTTATAATTTTATTTAGTAAATTTTCATTATACTTTGCTAATTATTAACAATAAAATTTATTTATTCATTATTGTATTTTTCAGAGCTCAATACTATTTTAATATAATTATAATTATTTTTTAACTCAATTTCTCATCAAAATCCATTAAAACTTAATCCAAAAACTGTAACTATTTTAATTTTGTGTTAAAAATACCTATGTTAAATATTTAACACTTTTTTGTGTTGATTTAACAGAATAAATGTTAAATTTACGCATAAAAGTGTTAAATATTTAACATAAAAATTTTTAACACTAAGTTTTTTGACGCAATGACGCAAAATTTTTTCCCGTATAAATTTCAACTCACCTGGCAATAGAAATGTCTAATTTTCAAAAAAAAAAAATTCCCTCGAAAATAAAATAATTATTCAAATTTATTCAAACAGAACTATCCAGCCGTTGATTGAATTAATATTTGTAAAATGAATTGATCGTGAGCATCACAGGTAGTTAATATAAAAAATTTTATTATTATTGGCTGGTAGCTGAAGTATCATCATAAAATTAGCTTAAATTATTTTATTATTTTATTGAAATTACCAGCAGTAAGACATTAGTATGATATAGGTAGCCATCGCTGTGAAATATATGGGATATTCCACGCATCAGCTGCTTCTTTTCCATCCTATAATCGCTTGTGGTGCATCGTAACGTAATTAGCCATACACGTACATAATACCACACCGCTGGCGAGCACCCCCATGTCTAATTTCGGTCGCAATCGAGCCAACTATACATCTGTAGGATATTTACGCGATCGGGGGCGGCAACGTTTGTGATGAAAACGGCAACTTGAATAAAAAAACACCATGTATGTATATAGACCCCCATGGAGCGTCGATTGTATCCAGGTGGTTCGGTACGTTACAAATGCTATGCCATCCTCGTTCTAATCGACTTCCATTGAAGTATTATGTAGTCGTTGTCTCTATACTGTCTCTACTCAGCTGCCGTCTAATTTTCGAAAACTACGCGCATAGTATGTATAATAATACTACGCCGGGATTACACCGTGGCAAGCGCGTGCCGCCGATTTCGCGTGTACGTGTGGCGACACAAGTTACAGCTCGTTGCTCACACGAGTGCTAATGTGTGTGATATCATCAACGATAACAGTCTCACTCTATTTTATCGCGGTATATATCTATATAGATTTTTAAAACTAAATGTTGAATAATTGCTTACTGTACTGTATATTTACTGGCTTTTTAATTTTTATATGCGCGCTTTTGTCAACAAAAAAATATAGAATAATTATATTAATTTTTATTAATTTAAATTATGCTCAATATTAATTAATTTTTAAAAAATTAAAAATATTTTTATCAAGAATTAAATTATTAATATAAATTTAATTTTTACATGCGCGTTTTGGTTAAAAAGAAAATATATAATAATTATATTAATTAAAGTTGTTGTCTATATCAATTAATTTTTTTTAATTTAAAAATATTACTTTGAATAATTAATATGAATTTAGATTTGATTGGGTAAAATTTACAGTAATACTAAACTTAAAACTACTAATTAAAATTAAATAATACGAGTCAATAATTTTTTTTTTTACATTTATTCAATATTTAAAGAAATTTTATACAAAAAGTAGAGAAAATTAATGACTAGATTGGACAATAAATTCTACAGAAAAAATAAAAATATTTTTATAATTAGTTATACACAATAGCCGACATTGAGTAAATATTAGATATTTCTCAACACTTCATAAGTTGATGGTTATTAATTAATCGGTTAATTAGTCTTTGGAGGCGCTGTATTGTTGTTCCGTTAAAGAATCAACTTTTTTCAGGCTTCTGACGGATTTAGCGAGACAATAATTGTAATTTATAATAATAAGAATAAATTTAACAGAAAATAGATAATACATTATAGAAATAGAGCAGTCTCTGATTATTTTAAAAAATCCATTTAAACCTCCACTAATCACAATAATTATTTACACCTTATGTGAGCTAATATAATCATAATTATGCACAAAACATATTTGTCAATAAACTATTTGATTAGGTCGAATTACATTAGAGTAATTATATATATATATATATATATATTTATAAAGATATAGAGATAGAAATAAATATATAATATGTTAAGGAAGTTACTTTTCACGTTAAATAAAATGAAAAATTCAGGATCACGTTAATTAACGATTAATACCACCGCAACAAAGTTGCTATCGTTAATTATTCTCTGATGCTTATCGTTAGTATTAAATAGTAACTGTAATTATTATAATCTAATAAAAATCTTAATCTTGATTGCGAGGTTAATTTGTTGTCTTCTGAGGCTCTTGCTTCTTTATCACCTGGTTCGGGTCCACTGAAGATACTAGTGATTTTTTAGTTACGTCACAGCTTTTTCGTGATCTCCAGTAATCTGTAATATAAAAAAAAAATTTATTAGTAATCTATATTATTAAGAAAATAAGTATTTAGGCTGCGTTTGAAAATGCTCTATCTCTGGGTACATAATTAAGAAATGACCTTGTATCTCGTGAACTATTGACATTCTTAAAGGTATAAGCTCACCCCGACATTACACTCATTAAGACCTTTCATTTGAGTACCTACATCAATTTTTCATATATTTTATATATTTATATATATTATATATATGTATATATGAAAAATATATCAAAAATGCAAGTGGGTACTCAAATGAAAGCTCTTGATGAGTGTAACATCGGGATGAGCTTATATCTTTAAAAACCTCAATAGTTAAGAAAGTACAGTTCAATTTAACAAAATTCGTTATTTAATAGAACAAAATTTTATTTATTTATAGTTCATAAGTCACGGCAGTCACATTGTGACTGCAAGGTTGCTAGTTTATATTAAAATCAAAATCAAATTTTATAAATTAATTCCGAATTTCACAATTTCAGATATGAATAACGTTATTAATAAATAAGAAGATTTATCGAAGGTTTTAAAAGAATTTAAATTGATAGAAAAAAAAATTTCCATTACAATAAAATCTAAATGCAGACTGTAACCAAAGGCCAGGTCGATCTTTGGTACAAAGTCCCTTTATCCTTCATCAGAATCGTACCCTTGTTGGTCAGGTATGGCACCTGAGTCTTTTCCTACATACTACCCTCCAGACTTTGCTTGTGTATAATAATAAATATATAAAATAGTATGTGTGTACTCTACTGTATTGAGGACAATCTCCTCTACTTCGCTCGCAAGGGGCCCCATATAGGTTACTCTTCACTCCAGGCGAGACGCGATCCCGGTTTTGCTCGCCAGACGACAGGTGAGAAAGTTCAATCCGCCTACACAATTCTCGTTTCTTTTATTCTATTTGTACGGAGCTAAACCGAGCACATGAAATATAAAGGAGCGCAAAAAAATCATAAACATTCAAAAGTACCTGAGGGTACGATATATGAATGTAAATATGAATATGTATGTGTTTATTTATATATTATGTGTGTAAGAGTAGTTTTAACCATATGTCTCCAGAAAGTGATTTCTTATTTAATGATTATGGTTTGGACTCTTACCCCCCGTGTGCATACCAAATTACCTTGTTTATAATATTAGTTTTTAAAAGTTAAATATTTCCCTGGCATGCGGTTAAGTAACGAAATCTCCTCCAGGGATTCACATCTGTTTCAGCTGCATTTAATGCTATAACCGCAGACTTTCCAACGATCATTTCTTATTATCCTTTTCTACCTGTGCAAATCTTTGGATTTACTTTCTTCATAGAGTTCAAGCTTTGTATTATTTTTTTTTATTTTGAAATTTTGATATTTAAGATTTTTTTTTATTATTTTAAATTATTTTGTTTGGAAATTTTAAAAAGTTAAAGTTTAAATTAAAAAAAAAAATCTTGTAATTTTTTTTTTAATTTCAAATTTATTAAAGTAGATGTTAACATTAAAATTTTTTAGTCTAAAAAAATTTACAACTTTTTCAGACAAAAAAAATTAACAATTCTTTGAATTAAAATAAAAATCAATTTTTTCATCTGTTAGATATTTTATAAAACCAAAAATTTTTTCAATAAAAAATTTGATGAATATCTGGCACACTTCAAAAATCAAAAAGAATCTTTAGAAAAAATACTTGATGATTCAGAAGAAAAAAAAAACGTCAAAGATGTATCACAAGATAAAAAAATAATCTTAAATTTGAAGAATGATCTCAAACAAGTACCCAGCATCTGATTTTTGACATAAGAAGTGCATCCTAACAAAGAAAGAAAAGAAAAGATGGCACATAAAGAAATACTTGAATAAAATTTATCTGCCCGGATTATAAATGACGGTTAAGAAAATTTTCATGACTTGGTCGTTAAATTGAAATGAATTGAGAGACGCATAACGCAACAAAGAAGCCCCTGCATAATAATAATTTTATCAATAAAATAAAATGGGTGCAAATAGAATAAGAAAAATCAGGAGCAAACGACTTTTCTTTTTTCTTTTCTACGTATAACTTGTCCGATGCAGCAATACAAAATAGCAGCACGAGGAGCATCAACAACAACAACAACAAAGTCTCCTCGAACTGGAGGCAGTTTAAAAACCAGTAAAGTCTTATTCTCTACTGGAGTTTTTCTCCGGGGCATAGTTTTTTCTCCCCTGTTTCTTCTCACGATTGAATGGCAGGAGCTGGATTTTACGACCCCGTACCTGAACAGATCGGGAACAAATACTGAGGCGATGCATCGGTGGATTTTTTCTCATTTTTTAGAACCGACAACGTAAGAATAACGTATATAGATATTTATTATTATGGAAGAATATCTCTTAGAAGTGAAGGACAAAGAAACGTGTTGTCGGTGGAGAAGAACCAAGAGTCTTCCGGATGATTCGTTGCGGTCGATGACCGTTCGTGAGACTCGACTTGCATTATTCTCTTTACTCATATTATATTATATTATATTATATTATACAGTCGAGTCGCGTTATGAGCCCTCCTTGTGTCTCTCTCTTATTAACGCGAGTCTGGTTAAAAAACAAAGAAAACAAGCCGGACTCATAACGCGATTCGATTGTACTCTAGTTGCCCTGCAGCAACTAAATTTCAGCCGCTGGCTCTTTCTTCAGTTAAAATAATTTTTATTCATTTCTTCTCCAGTGAATCCGTAGCAAAACGTGTAATTTAATTTGTATCCTCCGCGATAATTGAAACAATTGGCAGGGTAATAAATGAACGCGATTTTTTCTTCGCATCTTAACAATGACTCAACACTTGAGAGTAAAAAATCAAAAGCTTCTCTCTTTACCATAATTACTTTTTAATGATGAGAATTTAAAAATGCAAATAGATGTTATCCCTCTGGATTGCATTAGCATTAGACAAAAGGAAATGTCAATACCCATCAAGAGTAACCCTTTTCAGGAGGAATTACCAAGAAGGCTGACCATTAGTTCTCCCTCGTACGCTTTAACTTTAATAATGGAAATAGTTAAGTTACAAGCGGCCTTTCCGAGGACGGGGACACTTTCTTGATGGCTGCCTCCTGAGAATCGCATTCAGCATAACTGCCGAGCTATTGCGTGTAACAGACTTAATTGTGGGAAAAATACACATATCAGTTGTACATATAAATACATACATACATACAATAATAATGATTATAACAATAACAACACTTGTAAAAAGTTAAATGAAGACTCTTTAGCATGATTTTATGGAGTTTAAAACAGGTGTCGCAAAAGGGCTAGCTCCGTATCGGTTCGCTGGTTTTTCCCGGGGATTCCCCCGGTTATAATCTTATATATTTCAACAAACATCTATTTATCTGCTGTGTTCTTTATACTTCTATCCTAATAATAAAGATGTAGATGTGAAGACGCATATTTCCGGCTGATAAATCTGATGCAATTCTTCAAATTTATATTTTAATTTTTATAAAAAATAACATTGACTCGTTGGTAAAATTTTTAAATTTCTAAAAACAATCTCAAGATCTCTTCTAATCAATTTTCACTACTATCTAATTTTTCCATTAACCATGAGCAGTAAAAGGCTGAACTCCCTTAATATAACTGAAGATACGGCATATTATCTTGTATTAACAGCAGGTATAAAGTGAAATATAAGGGCAGCGCAAAGAAAATATCCTGAACTTTGAGACCGGTACCCCCGAAATATTTGAAGACTCGCCATTTTGTAAACCAAAATTCTCTTTTACGTTTACAAACACGACCCTTTCTGTATTTACCAGCGATTATTAACGATAAGAAATATAAGATATGATCACGAGAGACACGTTGAGATACAACACCATTCTCACGATTTATTTAACGAAAGACAAGGCCATTTACTACTACAATGTATAACGATCATATATGTATATCTTTTGTTGTGTCTTACAGTTGCTGTTGCTATGTAAGAAAGAATTTATTAAATAATGACGACAAGGATTATTATAAATATATCTATAGATATGTACGTGTATATGGAATTGTGATGGTTTTATGGGGCTTTGTAAGGTTTAAAAAAAACGTCCTATCGAGTCTCTTCTCTTCTCTTGGTCACGGATGAGTTAAGAAGGATTCGAAGAACGCGATCTCTAATTCCGAGCGATGTAAAAAATGTAGTAGTGTATATATGATTCACCCGAGTCCTTTCAGGATTTCTTATTTCTTTTTTTATATTATATATTGTATTAATACATACTACCTCGGTTCGTATGTGTTAAAAAAATTTACGTGATTATATATGTGAGAGTGAGTGTACGGATAAAAAACTAGGTGGTAAGGCCGTGGCTCATGACTCATATGACCCAACTCTGATTCACCGGCACGGTAACAAGTCTAGACTCGTCCTCTTTAGTCCTCCCGAATTCTTCTTTTTAATTTTTGACTCATATAGGATTATTTGTTAATGTAACTTATTCTGTTACTTTTAACTATATTTATTATAGTATTATATTTATTATTATATGTAAATTATAAGTAAATTATAAATACTAATAATCATTAGTATTTATAAATGAATATTTAAATATAACTATATTCGTAAAAAGTAATATAAATTACATAACTTAAATATAAATAATAAAGATAAAACCCTGCTCCATAATACGGAGCACATATGTGCTCAATATGCTGGATAGTTTTTTTTTTTTAATATTGAGCGATAGTATTTTTATTTATAGTTTATAGTGTATTAATCCAAGACAGCCAATTTTAAAATTCAAACGCTATCTGTCCGATCTTATGGCCATAAATATAAGCAGAAGACGTGTCGTGCTTTTCTAGTTATACTGCGCACTTAACGATTATGGAGTGAAGATAGATATAGTGGTATAAGGGATATATGGATGTATAATATTATAGCCGAATAAAAAACATCATATTATAGTGTAGAATTATATAAGTTGGGTGATATCGAGAATAAAAATGATTCGTAGTCGAGTCGAGGCGTAAAACTAGAAGCCGAGTGGATGTGGAAGATCCAGAATAATAATGCTAAGGGTCCTAGATATGTGTATAATAAGAATGATGGACAAAGAGCCCCATACATTTTGAGATTCAGAAGAGAATATAATATAATGTAAGAAGAAGAAGAAAGTAAATAAGAAACGAGTTTAGGCCACGCGCCTTTAAGCATCTTTCTAGAGGAGTTGTCAATTTTGAGCGCTTTTTTTGCTGGTTTTATAAAATATTGCCGGGGAAATTTGGAGTTAATTGGATCAATTATTTGTATCGCAAGGCAGCTAATGAGAAAGTAAAGATTAAGAATTTTTTATTTTATAATAAATTTAATTTATTTTGTTTTTTTAATAGAAACTTTGAAGATTTATATTAGATGTATTGAATTTTTAATATGAAAAAATATGATCAATTTGAAAGTAGTCATTAAAATTTTTTTTTAGTTTTTCAATCAATTTAATTTGATGTAAATATTTTTTTATTTTAGAAATTAAAAAATTTTGAGATTTATTTTAGTTGAATTTTCAAATAAAATTAAAAAATAACTGAATGCAGTAAAATTTTTAAGAACATGAAATCATTTTTTATGTCATTAAAATTCACAAAAAATGAAATTTTTTTTTTTTTTTAAATAAAAATTAATTTTTTAAAAACATTGAAAGAACAAATTTTTATAAATAACAATTTCCAATATTTTTTTTTAATTACATTTTTTATAATTTAAACTAAATCATTATTCTGACAAAAAAAAATTTTTACCGCCCATATATTAATTTTATTAAAAAAATAACTTTTAAGCGTCTAATATTCAGGAATAATATTATATATTTAATATAATCATCAAATAAAATTTTTATTAAAAAATTTCACCAAAACACAGGTTTTATTTAAAAAATATTTAACCAAAATTAATTGACAAAATTACACCAAACAACCGAACTAAAAATACGTCCAAACAGCTATTTATATCAAGTGTAATAAAAACTAAAAAACTAACAGGCGTATCGACGCTCGACGCGTCTAGTTTTCCCGCCAAAAGTAACAACGTGGCACATGGTGACGCTTATGAATACCGCAGATTTTTCCACATCCACGCCGCCCAATCTTAAAACTCTTTTGCTTCTGTTATCGAGCCAATTAATATTTTTATTCGGCAAAAGCAGTCATAATTAATTTATTCACCACCATTGCAAAATATCCGATAAAAAAAAAATAAAGTAAATGCTAATTGATATCACACAAGTGAAAGATACCAATTCGCCGGCAATTGTATCAATATTAATATTAACATTAACATTAATTAAAAAAAAAAAATAATTTACCGTGAATACATGTTTGTCTGGAGTAAGGCGAGCTCCGATTTTTTCGTGGAGACCGCTCGAATTTTCTCTGAACATTTTCCTTGTCCTCCTGGCAAGGATCAATGCCCCATCTCCGCTCAAACTTGCTCCTCTCCATATCAAGACTCTCCTGAAGAAGCTCCACCGAGTCCTTGGGGTTTGGAGATCCGAACAAGCAGCGTGGGACGTGTGATTGCATCCTTGAGGTCAGCATATTTCCGAAATGCAATTCGCGGCAAAATGGTGCGGCCAACATATCACTTACTTTCACCGTGATAAAATACCGAGTTATCAATTAATAATAAATTTATATTATTAAAATTAATATTACAAAACTTAATTTTAAATTTTAAAAAATAAAATTTAAAATAAACAAATCGGATGAAACTTTAATAGAAACTCAAACAAAACTTGGACTTGAACTAAAATTTTTTAGAAATAGAAATAGATAAAACTTGGATTATCTTCACTCGAAGACAGTCCGACTCGATCTGGCTGATGGCGTTCTACGACGGTTAAGACCAAGTACGCTCTAAACCACGAGGTCGTCCCCACTTTGTTCTTTATAAAGTTTGAATTCTATTGGAGCGCCGAAAGTTGCGCAGTAAAATTGGCGGGAACGCTGACCAACGTTGTTAATCATTCAGTATATATAAACTGTACATATATGTACAGTATAAACACAAGCACAGACATTTTCGGAGTGGAGCACAGGTATGCCATTTTGTTGGAAGGGGAAGACTATATTATAGTTGGTCCCGGGACCAAAGAAGGAAGGTTCGATGTAAATTCAAAGGCATCGAGAATGATGAACAGCGAAATGAAATGTAAAAAGCCTCTTGTATGTGTTCTCTGGGTAGATGTATTTGTGAAGAGCTGGAGGGTATGGACGGAAAGGGAGGGAAGAAGCTACGCTTGTAGTGAATTTATTATAATTCACTAATACCAACTCTACGTACACTTTGTACTAGGATAACGAGTGGAGTAGAATAAAAAATTCGAGTAAGATGCATGTCTTTGCTTGTGAAACTCCCATCGGTATTAATCTGGTGAATGGTGGGTAGTAGTTACACTTCTCGGGTCACCTTCTTTCTTCACTTTTTACTTGGCTTCTCTGCCCCAATGCAGTGTAATGCTAAGTAAAGAGCTCCTTGCACCCCAAGATAGGAAAAGGAATAAATATAAACGATTATTCAGTGTATGTTACATTAGTCACCTGAATAAAGGCTCAACGGTTTCGTTTCTTCTGTATGTTGTATTATGTATGTATATTATATATATATATATATATATATATATATATATATATATATATATATAGGCTTGGAGAAAATTTTCCACTACTAAATCATAAGACGTCATAGTACGTCTTTTGGCTCCACTGCTATCCTGAGTAGACAAAAAACCGACACGAGTATATGAAAAGAGAGATTTATGACGCCTGTGCTTGTTTTGGCGGGAAATTATTCCTGGATGTGATCATTCGCGGCTTTTTTAGGATAAATAATTTTATTTGTTATGATTTTATAAACAAATAATTGTAAAAAAAAATTTCACATTTCGGAATTTTAAAAAACTATGGGTGTAATTTTTTAAAAATATTTTTTTGGCGCCATTAAAAGTGATCAGATGTTTATTGATGACTGTATCATTAAAATATAATAATACTGAAGTTAGCCGACGTTTTTAATTTTTTGATTATTTTTAATTTATTAAATTAAAACGAAAAAATTGCACTTATAGTTTTTTACAAATGAAAATTTTATTTTATTTTTCTGTAATAATTTTTTCAATAAAAAAAAATTCTAAAAAGTTTTAAATGTCAGCTAACTTAATTTTCATTAAAATATAAAATTATTAAACTAAAGTTTGGTTACAATTTAAAGCAACAAGAAATCTCTGGTAATTTAGCCCCAAGTAATGTAATTTACTATTCGTATTCGGGTGAAATAATAAGATTTCGGGTGAAATGATGAATGAAATACCTGGAACAACTGATGCATAAAAACAATAAAATACAAAATAAAGCTTCATTCGGGAGCTTCATGTTTATCGAGTAACTAAGGCGGATGTTCAGTTTCCGTGTTAATTTCGCCAGTTACAGTCTGATGCGCAGTTGCGAAGGGGATATATGACTCTGCTCCGATGTGTCTCTCTTTTCATTATTATTGTTGTTATTATAATATGTAACGTTATGTTTATTTACTTACACTTGGCTGTATCAGTACAATATTCGGTATTACGTTTATATATAATTTACATCCTAATTTTAAGTGATACACGATGCACTGAGTAAGAGTACAGAAGGTTAAATCCGGTCACCCGCTACCGCTTTATATTTAAACTTAAACTTGCTTTGTCATTATTTATCGTCTACATTTCACCTTCTACCTTCCACGTAATAAAATTACTTCCAGGATCTTTATTGAATAATACTGCGTCATATTTGTTATGCAACGAGGATTTAAAGAGAGATTGCGTCTTTTTCGGAGCTAATTCGTTAGATGCGCTCCGTAGGATAGGAATTGAACCCTAATAGGGCAATTTATATTTTACTAATAAGAATAAGTCATAAGTTACGAGTGGATTTAAAGTTTCTTTTCTTGTATTTATTCACACTTGGTAGGGCTTCAAGGACTATAGGGGTGGATTTACCCAGGGATTTTTTGTTGGCTATATTATACATTAATTCCTCAATGGGGGTTACTTTTGACCGTTACTGTTTTAATGAAAAGGGAAAAAGTACAAAGATATCGATGTACAAGTTCAAAATCATGCGGGTTGATGTGAAAATATACAGAAGTAAGACAGGTGGACGAAACCGTGACCAGTGGGCGTAACAATGTAGCTTGGTCATTTTTTTAACTCGTGATTGCGCTACCCCCGCGGGATTGTCGATCTAACTCTTTTAAAAGGAAATTATTCACCCTAGATAACATTACTGTCTGCATACTTATTTTAACACATGAATTTTTTTATTTCCTCAACCAACAATTTATTTTTAGTCGAAGGGTTTGAAAAATGCGAAGTGAATAAATGTAAAATTTTCTTGGGAAAAAATTAAATAATTTTGCGCTGTAAAAAATTTTTTTTTTAATATTTTTAGAGGTTTTTTTTCCATAATTATTTGAGTGTGAAATTTTTGATTTTTTCTTGATCATAATTCATTTACTAAAAAGATTATTTTTTTGTCTTGCAAATATAATGAAAGTATATAAAAATTTATTTTAATCTATATATAATACTTTTATTTTTTCAACATTTTCTCATACTTTTACTTCTTTTATATTCTAAGATATATTTTTAATATATATTTCAATAATACTAAAAATATAAATGAAAATCGGCCAAAAGTTAGTTTTTAAAAAAATATTTTTAATAAAAATTTTATATACTTTTATGTATTATTCATTTATTTTTTATATTTCAACATATATATTTTTTTCACGGTGGATTCCACTCGAAATTTATAGTACCAATAATTTGTAATTTAAAAATCCCTCCCTACCAAACAGGTAACCCATGCTGTTTGATAAAATAAATCCTTATTTGTACGTCGATAAATAGCCTCGGCTCAAAAATATTGTAAACATTTTAAAATTCCACCCACAGCTTCAGCGCTAGGTCATGAACGAAAACGAAACCGGTCTCTAAACTATATTCGTGGTTTAACAATATACAAAAAAAGGCATCTAATATAATAATACAATATATGTTAATATAAATACTCCTTACACATACATTTCCCCTAGCAATCCTCTTCTCGATTACTTCCGGTAAATTCCCCAGACCGGAACATCCAAGTTCGTGCAGGAAGACCCTCCCGAAAATCCGTACAATTTCTCCTGTGCTCTTCACGGGGGTTCTTAAAAATAAAATACACGTTAATTCCCATTAATTAAAAAAATTAATTATTTTTCTGAATTTCTATTCTCATATTTTATTCTTGTGATTAATAACAACAATAACTATCAATAAAATTGCATCGTTACAAGCTAGAACGAGCCTGTGACCACGAGAACACACCTACTTCCGGATGTGACGAATAAATGTGCACTTAAATGAATAAATGAAAGTGCAATTGCAGATACAAATCGATGCGCATTGTTGTCTACGTAATTCAGTAGGAGTAAACGCTGGAAACAATACATACATGACTCGAGTTCTCTTATTACTGCTTATGCAGTAAAATTTCGAGCGTCTTCAAGCTGAAAATCTCCTTAGCAACAGAGCGCAACTACAACAGGAAATCACAGTGCCCAATCTTGATCTGAAAAAAAAGTAAACAAATGAAATAGAATACTCAGTCAGGATTGAGGAGATTTAAAAGGCGTGAAGCTCTCGATTTAACAATATCGATTTTGCGCAAGAAAATCTACGACCGTTAGCGCGAAATTTGAAGCGGAAACGATCGACAGCTGACTCAACTTTTCGTTTTAGTTCTTTGTTGCTGTACGTGTATATGTTTCACATGCCTCGATGGTCTATCCTGTTTGAGTGTGCGTTGGCGTCATCCAAGGATGTATTGAAGATCATATAAGACCGTAAACTGTAGCCGCTATATATATATATATATATATATATATATATATATATATATATATATATATATATGCGTTATTTACGCAGTATGTATATGGTTTAAAGCCAGAAAGAAGAATAACCATCATCTGTATATCTGGCAACGCCACAAGTTAAGCAAAGAGTGAGCAAGATAAAATTGTAACTCTACCCTTTACTTTGAGTTGTTATTCGTGATCGGTTCCAGCACCTGGTTGCATCTGTCTAAAGCAATCCACCCGATCGTTTGACCGTTACAACTAAAACGATCTCCACAAATAAAATTCGAAAACAAATTAGCTTGAATCTTTTGTTTGGCCGCGGACTATGCGGGGTAGCTACTAGTTATTGTTCCATGGTATCATTTTAACGTCGATAAATTTTATTTAAGATTTTAATTCTGGGTTCGCTGGTGCGCCTCTGCGGGTTCTGAATTCTTTTATGATTTTATTATCTCAATTAATGTAAATTATGAGATGGGGTGATACGTGGATTGCGGGTGAAGTAAAAGGATTGAAGAAAGAAGACTTATGAACGGACAGAGTGGAGTAAAGTAAAGTAAAGACACGGGATAAAAAATGAAGATACTTCAAACGGTAGCCGCCGAAATTCGGGAGCAGATTTCGGGTTTAGAAACACGTTCGAGTCATCTACTCTCCGGCAATCTTTACTTGGGAAACGATCTGCCACGGCGGCATCTCTTTGAAAGCAATACACTGACTGGTTCTGCTCTGTGAAAATAATGGAACCACCCGCAAATTGTCTTTCAGCTTCCTTGTTCCTCGTTGATGGACCTTGATGCAAGACGAACTCGCTTTTGAGAGTAAGCCACGTTTTTAAAAGCAACAATACCTCTTTCATCGATTCGTGATTGGAGTTTGTCAACACCTACCTGGTTTAAATGATCCTTAAATCCTTTCGCTAGTAAAGTCATTGGTCATTTGTCATCAACTAAAATTGCAGGGTGATTTAAATAAATAAATAAATAAATCAACAAAGTAAATCAAAAGTAAAATTGAAAAATTTTTAAACAAAAACTAAACAAACAGTTTAATGTATTGTTGTTTTTTTTATGTTACTTTGTATTATTGTTGATGATCTGGATCCAGATGGGATTCAAAAAGTGATTGATCATTCGCCCGTGGGTGAAAAAGGATTTACGGTTCGTGTGTACGTGGGTGAATTATCCAAAGAATCTGAAAAAAATCTACGATGAAAATGATTGGTGTATAATGAAAATATAAATATGAATAGAAAAAGGGTTTTCTTAAATGGGCATCGATACGTCCAGCTGCTTATATATATATATATATATGCATGCAGATGGTTATTTAAATCCTAGATCCCAGCATGATTGCCGAAAAATTGATTACCAAAATTTCCCAATTTTATATAAAAAATAAATATCCACAGCCGAAAACTGGCGCGCTTTTTTTTTCAATTTCATTTTTTTTATATAATTCGATCCTTGCTTACACTTTGGTGAAAAAAATGTAGCGAGGGGAAAAAAAATTAGATCTTGAAGGACTGAAAAAAAATTTAAAAGTCCGTTGGGCTGAAAGACTTATACCTTTAAAAACGTCCGGCACCAGCTGTTCCTCCCACTCTGTATCTGCCGTTTCTCTGGGATCCTGTTGCTATCTCCGGGAAGTATCGCGAGACGTACCATAGATTTTTTAGGGGTTGAGTAGTCGAGTTTCGTAGAGAGAATAAGAAGAGAAGGTGGATGTGGTGCATGTATACAAATATAAGAGCACTAGTTTCGGTGTTTAGTAGTTGTAAATCTTATGCAGCTGGATTCTGCTAGAGTAGATCTCGACAACGAATCCTCGTCACGCCCCACGCTTCTCGTCTTCTTCAGCCCCTCAACCTTCGCCTATTCACCTACACCTACACCCACACCTTACCTACACTAGAGTATCCAGTTTTGCTCTAGGTAGATCTGCTGTCTGTATAGTCGATTCAGGCTACATATGCCGTGATCTCGATCCTTTTTGGAAAAACGTTATACTTAGTATGGTTCGTGGGGGTGTTTAGGGTATCGATGGTTGAATTCGAGTCTACCAGATGCCTCAGGCTCTGGTAATTAAATATTGGAAATGCCCTTTCATCATTTACAACAAATGAAACACAGATACGACCCCACACACGTACTTCATCAACGGAAATTCCGGTATCAAAAAACATGAAAATTTCATTAATTTTTTAATTAATGAGAGTATTAAACAATGTTTCTAATGCTTCAAGAAATAAACACAATTTCTAATGAATCAATTTTTTGTTTGATTTCATTTTTGTGATATAGATATTCAAGATCAAGAATTTTAGAAATATTTTTCCCAACTGTACTTAAAATTTAGTCTCAATCTCTAATTTCTACACAATTTTCTCAATTAAATTGAACATAAAAATTAACTTGATTCAAAAAAATCATTTTGAAGAGTTTTATAATCTTGAATCAACACGACAAATTTGTGAATTAAGTAAATTAAAAAAATTTACTTAAATCATAAAAATTTCTCAGTTAAGGAATTTTTTAATCAAATTAAAACGATGAAGCTCTTCAAAATACTTTTCTTTGCTATTGCCGAATTTTTTTTTTTAATTTTTAATGTTGTTAATTATCTAAAATAAGAATATTTAACAAAAAATTGTTAATAAAGTTTAAAGTCACTAATAAATGTACAATAATATTCATATTAATCAATCCAAAAGCTTCTTCAAAAAAATATGATCAAAAAAACTGCTTTTTCTGCTTTCTAAGCTCATATAATTCCTCAAACTCGAATTAAAATCCCTCAGACTCTAAATTTGACCTTTTGCGTAAAAATAAGATGACTGAGCATAAAAATTCCATCTTCCACAGTGAATTTCCCGCCAATCTCGATTTGGCGGGAACTCGGAACTGATGTTGATGATGAATTCAAGTTAGTAACGGCCGTTGGTCTTTTCGGTGTGCTAGTAGCTTGGAAAGTGGCAGGTGCGAGCCGGCCAGACTTCATTAAACGCAATCCCATCTGCGTCCTCGTGTTTCCAAGACCAAGACCAAGACGCCAGAGCACTCGCGGTCGGCAGGCATTCTTGAGAGGAGAAGAGAAGTAAAGGTGATGAAGGAACAACCAACTGAGACAGAAAGCACATTCACCGAGCAGAGTCCGTGCACGCAAAAGAGAGGCCCTGTAAGACGCACGTGCACTTCTTTTCTCATCTTAACTTTATTTTTATTTTCGATTTCGTTCTCGTATGACCGTTGAGAATTTTTCTCATGGCAACAGAGCTCGCTGGATCTCAATTCGCCATTTATCAACACAATCCCTGCACCGCACATCACACCTGATAAATTTTTAACGCACCAAATTAGCTAATTTCGATGGAGACTAATACTTAGTTGCCCTTTTTGTCGACTCCTCATAAGCTCAAGCCTTTGTTGCCGGGTCATTTCAAGCGATTGTCTGATTGTCGAAGGAGCACGATGATATAGAAGAAACCAAACTAAAGGGAAAAAATAATAAATAAAAAATGGCGAAATGTAGGACGCGTGCGAGCCTTTTGAGATGTTTGTCGGTAGCTGTTTTGGTATTATGTATTAGTATGAGCATGAGTATAAAGATCTACTCTTATTCTCTTCTCTTCTCTTTTCTACTCGCCGGTCGTTCATGTATGTGTCGAAGGAAAACAACAACTAAGAAGATGCCAAGACGGTTGGAGAATCGTTTCTTGGAAGTTGGAGCATGTCGCGTGGCTAACCGGGATCGTGCGCGTGCCACTTCCTTTACATCCACAAAACGATCCCTGCAAAAATTCAATGATCTCTGTTTTAGTACACTTTTAGCTTCATTTAACTTTTGTACACTCGCATAATTTCATACACCCTTCTTCTTCTTCTTAATCATCATTTTTATTCATCTCTTCTCCGTAAAAGTCATTATCGTTCCCATTTATGACTGCATAATTTTTTTACATAATTACAAGCAGTATCATAAATGATTTTGCTTATTAATTTCATATATAAATTTATTTTCATTCATTTTGCTGGAGATGAATAATTGTAAAGATTTGTTTTGGTAAAATAAAAATATAATAGTGCAGGGCTGCCTAGTGTTCAGCAGTGGCCTTTAAAGTTTAAAGGGATCTCTATAGCAGATCCTTTGGGTGCAAGTCCATGAGGTGCTGGTAGCTGGTGGGCTGCGTGAGACGAACAGCTGATAGCTAGCACCTTGGGGATAGTATGTAGACTACGTCAGGCATTGCCAGGAATTATTTCCGACTTAGTATTAGTTTTAAAGTCAACATGTCACGTGGGAAAATTTTCATACTTCCGACGGATTTTATGTTAGTACCGTTAATTTAATATTGGGCTACTTTTTTCAAAAATTTACCAGGCGGTATCTTTTTATCAGTTTTAATTTTAAAAGTCATGTTTGAGTCCGTTAGAAATATTATTTATGAACTACAAGCTAAGAACACCAGTAGGCGCGTTACTAATTAATACTAAATGCTTCTAAATATTTCCAAAGTCGGTTATTTAATTAGCTTCTCTCAAACGGTAACGGTGCGAAATTCCACGGTTTTACATGTTAAAAATCGGAAATAGACTGATTTTTTTTTTAACATCTAAACTCATTTCATTTCATTTCATCATTCGGAAGTTCTTTATTAATGTTAAATTCTGCTTACTCGGCAAATTTTTTTACATTGTACTGAATGTTGATAAAACAATATCAAGAAGCAGTGACTCAGTTTTATCTTAATTGAATAACCGCTCAAAACAAAGATACTGTTTCAGTAGACAGTAGAATTAATACACCAGGTGTGAGATGAGTTTTTCTCCGAAGAGCCAACCGCTAACATTAGTCTTGACTTGCACAATTTTTAAAAACTAACTTGACACGAGTCTAAAATTGACGTACCTGAATTCCCCGTAGACCTTACAGTAGACAAGGTGTTGAACCAACACTTAGGACCTCGTAATAGTAGTAGATCCTTTTAAAATTTAAATGCCTGGCCAAACCTTTTTACTTTGGCCCGTATATCTTGTCTGGGTTTTATTTTCGTTGGAAAACTCCCCATCTATAATTTACTCCTTAGAAGTAAAACACCTTTGACGTCATAGAAGATCGTCATGTCAGTTTTAAATCCCGCTTAGAATTTATTTCCATTGGAATAATTCCTTTTTGCTATACAAAATATTGTATTGTAATAAAATTGTTTTGGAGAATTCTCTGAAGTTTTTATTGATAAATATACAGAATAATAATAATAATAATAAAAACATTTTATACTCTGTAGTCTGTAAAAGAAAACAAATAACAAATTTGTTTTAGCCAAAACTCAACAACAAAGGCTAAGGACTGATATCTGCGGTAATGTTTGTACGCGATAATTTTTATACTGTTGTTTAGTCAGGAGCCGAAAGAAAAAATAAAACAATAAAAAATCTCTATGCAAGGCTTTTTTCGCTGCTGCACGGCAAAGTAAAGAGACGGCTGCACCTGGCATTTCAAAAATGTTTAGCGAGCAAATTTACACTTTACTTACACTATTTTTCGGCACCTGCGATATCAAACTCAGGTAATAATCTTTCCGGTATTAAAGTACATAATAGCTATGATATAATTGCAATCTCAACTGCGGATTGCCAACAATAACTAACCGGAATGTTTGCCAGTCGTAAGTACGTCTTTTGTAATACATAAAACAATTTTTAAAATAAACAAAAAACGCAATTACGTATCCAATTAATGAGTAATGATTAATGAATAACAATCTCAATGCAGTAATGCATGCAGTTATTTGAAATATTCAATTGCGTGTTGTTGACAGTCTGGTATTTACCCATCCGGTTTTGTTAAAAATGACAACACGTTTTACGACATATGGAATAATACTAAATAATAAAATAAATTGATCAACTTTTTAGATAAAGACAATTCATTTATTTGGATAAAAAATATTTTATTGTCGTAATTAAAACGATAAATTTTCTATTTTCCACATTGTGCTTTTTTACTGAACAGATGGTGTTTTTTTTTTTTTTAATTTATAGACGTTAATATTTACCGTTTAATTTATACTGAAGCCAGATTTTTGAAGAAGCTTAAGATTTGTTTAACATTTTTATTTAATTAATGTTAATATATTGTAATGGAATTCTGGTGACGCAGAAAAATCTATTGTGATGCTAAATATGAAGAGGTAGACGATTCCGGTGAAAATTATTCGCAGGAGGGCCCTTTCATTTCGGAGAGCCGACTTTGAAAAGTTTTCCAACCGATTTCATGGCCGAAAAACAAGCAGTAAATAACTTGTGAATATGAATGCTCAAATTATTACATGTCCTTTTTGAATTATTGCCGCTATAAAATTAATGTAAATGGAAATAGAATACCAATTGATCAATTATTAGTGAAATTTATTACTAATTATTGTGAGAAATTTAAGCTGATGCACGTAAGGTTCATTTTTTGATGGACCCCCTGTAAATATGTTCCCACAATAAATTAAGCGTTGGAACTCGATACGATAGAACAGACGAAAGCCGGAAACAAACGACTAAAAGGAATGTTTATCAGGACAGTTTTACAATTTACAATTGCTCTGTGGACGTCTTCAAATGTTATATTTTTTAATTACTCGGTGAATCCGTGGCATATGTTATAAGTTATAAAGTATGATATCCAGGTGCTAAACGAGGGGTGTGTCCGTTCTCAATTGTACTTGAATTTGTTAATGCATTGTCATGATAGAGATCTGTTTACCGATTAGGATTTTGCAAATCATAGTCACAGCAGTCTATCCTTGTTTGTTTTGATGAGTTAAATATTTAAAACAAAAATGACGCTTAACTTTATAAAAACATATCTGAAAATCGATATCTGTAACGGTTTTGTAGAAAAAAAAAAAACTATCACGGGAATTCCAATTTATTGGGGATGTATCAAAAACTTTCGCACGGTGATCCGCCAGATGACGCGATAAATACAAAGTTTACTCTTTAATAGGGTAATTGGGGTGGGCGTACCCGTGACGAGTATTTAGGTACAACGATAATAGATGAAATTAGTTGCTTTGTAATGAAATGAAAATTCATACTGTCTTTTTTTCCCACGCCGTATCTGCAATTTTTTTGAAAAAATTTTCATAAATTAATTTCAAATTTTATTTTAAGTAGATAAAATCTAAATAAATAGACATCAATTTTTAAAATTGTTGAATCCAAAACTATAATTTTATTACATAAAATATACAATATAATTGATTATCAATTAATTAAAATAACTATCAACAAAGTTAACATATAAGTATCAAAGAAAATTAGTATACGTGGTAGTAATTTTTTTTTTTTTTTTTTTTTTTTTTTACAAATACTGTCATACCATAAAGCAAATATTGCCACTATATAATTTTCTTTGGTTTATTCAATATGGCGATGATGATGAATTAATCTTTAAATTACTCTCATACCTTATTGCCTAGTACGATTAAAAATATATAATAATAATCTAAATTTATATAACATTCAATAAATCATTTGTGCTATAACATATATCAACAAAACAATTTATAAACTAAATAATAGTTAACGTTAATCATGGCAGATTTGCGCTAGTTCTTTTACTTTTCTTCGATATAAAGTATAAAATAACGCAAATTATCACAATAGCCGCTGTCAATCCTCCAATGATAGCTCCTACGTTTACAGTAACTTCATTTCCACAAACGTGAGCTACAATAAAATTATTATAAGTTAAAAATAAACTTATTATCAATGATAAATTTTTTATAGATTCAAAATTTGTTAAAAAAAAATACCTTTTCTCAGAGCTAAGTCTTCTTTGGTATTAAATGCTATCAGCGCAACATTTTTCATTGACAGAGTAATGTTAGGAGTATGGACATCCGTACGTTCATCACAAATTAAGTATTCTGTTGAAATGTTCGCTTCAAAAAGACTTAAACGTTCGATTGATTTTTCCTTCAAGGTCGCCTCTGTAAGATTGATCAAATTGAAATTTACATTAGCAATTAAAATTAAAAAAAAGATATTAATGATTTTGAAACATGCTTACTCAGCGCATAAGGGAAAGTCGCGTTATCAAGGTAAATATTTGCTTCAATATTGTCGAGATAAGCTTTGCTGTCTTTGCTGACGAAATTAAAAACAACAGAGTTCATGCCAGTTTCATCGCTATCCACATCTCGTTTAGATTTCGAAAGTTTTTCGTTTTTCCACTTCAATATCATCATTGCATCGGTGTAACTACAAGTACCTTCAACTTGTGCTGTCGGTGGAATAGTCATACTTCCATTAGCCATCTAGAAAAAAATTTAGATCAAAAAAATGATTTCATTTTTTTTAAATCTAACAAAAAATGTATTCAAAAACATACGGTATGATTAGCCATTTCATAATGAACATCCAAATTCATTACAGCACTCATAAGCACGCAAGGTATTTTAGTTTTTGGATCAACGACGACATATTTATACTGGAGTGAATGATCAGAGCTCTGGGGCGATGAATTAGCAGCCAAAGTTGTTGGATGAGCTTCCATTTCAGTTGCAAGATCCGTTGACTTTTCAAAAGAGGTCGATTCATCTTGGGTTGTATTGGAAGAGGAGTTACTGCTTGCGGTTGCGGCCGCGGCAGAAGTTGCATCAGCGTTAGAATTAGAAGCTGTTGAATTATCGGCATCAGAAGCTGATTTGGTTGATCCAGTCAAATCTCCCGAGCTAGCTCCAGTAGAACTTTCATCTGGTGAAGCAGTTGAACTTAAAGCTCCTGTCGTAGCTGAAGAATCAGAGCCTTCTGAGGTCGCAGTTGAATTTGAGTCGGCAGTTGTGTTAGAAACAGCTGTAGCTGAACTGAGATCTGGTCCTGCGGTTGAACTGTCAGCTTCCAAAGTTGAGCTTTCAGCAGTAGAATTATTAGAAAGTGTTGAGTTGTTAGTGTCAGTAGAATTTGATGCTGTGGAGTTATCAGCGAGAGAATCGGTTTCATTTTTAGAGAGACTCAAAGCAGCTTGTTTATCGGCGGCTGTTTGATAGAAATCAAATTTAAATGCGGACATATGGTTTAACAATCTGTCATTTATTGCTTTGTATATTGATTCTTTAGTTTTTTTTTCAATGGCAGTAGAATCGGTATCTTCTGCTGTAGAATGATCAGAAGGAGTTGTAGGTATTACTGTTGCATGGGATTTTGAAGTTTTATGTTCTACTATTGAGTCAGCCGTCAGAGTAACTTCATCAATTCCAGAATCAGCTGAAGGGCTAGTTTTTGCTTCGGTTAAACTAGGAGCAGTTACGTTCGCTGTTGGTTCAGAAGTTGTATCTTCTGCTGATTTATCTGTAGTTTTTGCTGATGAAGCGGCTGTTGAATTAGCAGTACTTTCCGCCGTGGCATTGGAAGCTAAATCATTACTAGCAGTAGTGGCTTCGTCTGTAGAATTAGTGTCTTCAATTGTATTTTCTATTGGAGATTCAGAAGTTATCTCAGGAAGAAGAGTAGTCGGTCCTTTTTCAGAATCAGCGCTGGAAGTTGAATTATCAGCTGGAGTTGCGGTGTCTAAAAGTGACTCAGAAGTTGAGTCTTCTTTTGTAGAACCAGTACTGTCAGTTGTACCGTCTACTTTGGATTCAGAAGGCTTTTCTGTGGGTTTGCCATCAGCAGTTGTACCTTCTGTCGTAGAATTAGAAGCTGCTTTTTCTGTAGAATCACTAACAGCAGTTAGATTTGCTTTCAATTTGTCCTCAGAAGATGTAGGTTCTACTATTTCGCCAGCAGTGATAGCTGTAGGATCAATTGTTGAATTCAAACCAGGAGTCATACTTTCGGGTGTTGGAGTAGCAGTTGAATTATCTTGGGGAGTTTTCTGTTCTTCTGTTGAATTAGTAGAAAGAGTTGTGCTTGTTGAGTTATCAGCAAGGTTTTCTTCTTCTGCAGTTGTATTTTCTAAGATGGAATCAACACTTCGAGTAGATATTCCATCGGACTTAGAATCGGAAGTTGCCTCAGCAGCTGAATGTGCGCTTGACTTTGCGGATGAATCTGCAGTTGACTCTCCGGTTGAATCTGCAGTTGACTCTGCGGTTGTCTCTGCGGTTGTCTCTGCGGTTGAACCTGCAGTTGACCCTCCGGTTGAATCTGCAGTTGACTCTGCGGTTGAATGTGCGGTTGTCTCTGCGGTTGAGCCTGCAGTTGACCCTCCGGTTGAATCTGCAGTTGAATTTGCGGTTGATTCTGCAGTTGAATTTGCGGTTGATTCTGCGGTTGAATTAAGAGTTGGAGGTACTGCTGTGTCTGTTGAATTGAGAACTGGAGGTTCTGTAACTGTAGAATTAAGAATTGGAGTTGTTGCATCTGTAGAATTATCACTAGGAGTTGTTCCATTTGTCGAATTTAGACCAGGTTGCATTGTACCATCTGTAGAATTAAGACTTGGAGTTAATTCCGTTGAATTACCACCAGGCATCGTTGTTGCATCTGTAGAATTATCACAAGGAGTTGTTCCATTTGTCGAATTTAGACCAGGTTGCATTGTACCATCTGTAGAATTAAGACTTGGAGTTAATTCCGTTGAATTACCACCAGGCATCGTTGTTGCATCTGTAGAATTATCACTAGGAGTTGTTCCACCAGTCGAATTGCCAACAAGAGTTGAATTGTCTGCTGTTGAATTTTTATCGAGGGTTGTACCATCTAAAGTAGAATTATCAGGCAAGTTAGGACTTGTACCGTCTACATTTTCTGTCGAATTACCATCAGGACTTGTTATTCCTTCTGCTAAATTGGTAGCAAGTGTCGTTGCATCTTCAGTAGAATTACCACCAGGAGTTGTTCCATCTGTACAATTGCTAGCAAGAGTCGAATTGTCTGCTGTGGAGTTTCCTCCAGGAAGAGCTAATTCTGTAGAATTTAGAGCAGTTGAGTTTCCGTCTGACCCTACACCTGTTAACGTTGAATTGTCATTAGTTGCGTTCGCGGGTAATGCTGTCTTGTTACAAGTCGGATTCGCGGGTGATGTTGTGTTGTCACTAGTCGCATCCAAAGAAGTTACATTTGTATCTGGTGCATCGGATAATGTTGTACTGCTATCAGCCGGATCTATTGATGATACTGTCGAGTTATCAATGGTTCCATTTGCTGGCACTGTTGAATTATCTGCTGTAGTTGTTCCATTCATTAATCCTCCAGTAGTATCCGTCAAATTGGATGCTGGTGTTGTAGTTGAATTACCATCAGTACTGTTAGACACAGCAGTTGCGGTCGCTGATGATGAAGCGCTTGCTAAAGAGCTTGCTGAAGAGCTTAGATCCGATACACTGAACTCTTTTTCTAGAGGAATAACTCCAGGAGGTGTCGGTGTAGCATCTTCTGAAGATGTTACTGCAATCATTTAATTTTATACTCAAAAAATTTATTTCTATGAATAATAGTTATTATTAATATTTTTCAAAAATTTTAATGTAATGGCTCATTTTGTTTTAACGACCGGAAGTTTCTTTTTTTTTTTTTAGCAAAGTATCGGTACATTTGTGTTTTCAATTTACTGAGACCACCCAGCTGCATCTTTAGAAACAATTTAAAAGGTCATTTATCATTTATTACCCAGGGTTTTGTTTTACCAGAAAGAGAAGGTTGCTCAACATTCAAAATTTGAATTTTTATTTCATAATTATCTTTTACTGATGCGTCATAATTATGACTGTAGATGATAACGTATCAGTAAAAAAAACCACCGTAGGAAAATTACCTAACAAAATTAAATAGATAAGAAATGATTTTTAATTTCTCAATGATTTTGAAATTAAATTTTTGTTTTAAAATAATTGTAGCTTAAATTAATTATTTTAAGTAAAGTATCGAAAAAAAAAAATCTGTTTCGTTCCAATCGACTTGATGATTATGAAACCGGCTGCTTTATATAATCGTGCACACAAATATAATTTCTTCCAAAAATAAAATTATGTATACAACCGTTAATTATTATTACAAATGATTCGAATTACTGCACAGTGAAAGAATATTTTTTCTTATTTCAATTATAATAAAAATTTTTTTTTTTATATTAAGTGAGACAAAAAAAAATTTTTTTGGGCTAAAATATAGAAAAAATTAAATTAAAAAAAACTATACCTTGGAAAATAAATACAGCAACAATGAGTACTCGTTTAAACCACATTATTTTTAGCCAAATAAAAACTAATGTACAATTTTATAAAATAATCTCAAAACTTCATATCACCACTAATATTAAAGTAAGTAAAAAAAAAGTAACTAAAAAATAAAAAAAATTATATATCTAAATCACTTTCCACTTAAGTACTCAGATTAATAACGAATAAAAAATGATAAAGATCCGAGTTTAAATAAAATAAGAAATTTGATACGGCCGATTAAACGGTTGCGGAAAAACTGAAAATACTCAGGTGTAGTAAGACCAAGTTATGGAAGACCAGCCCGTAATGCTCAATATCATAACTCCCCCCTCCAAATGACTAAATTTGAGCAATATTAAATTTAAAGCATCATTGCGACGCTGATTGTTTATGCCTTTACAGATAGTGTACTTATATTACACATTCAAACATAAGTTTGACTTTATATTATTACAGTAATCCATCATAAAATACATTACTTTCTATCGAGTGTTATTTTATCCCACTTTATCGTAATCTAAATCCCATTACGCTCAATTTGATTGTCGTCTACCTGATTTATTACCCAAATAATAATTAAAGATATTTTACTTTATCACTCAACATATTTAACGCGACTGTTTATCAAAGAAAATTTAACTTTTATATCTATTGTAAATATTTATTTAACGATAGAGCAATTATAAATTTTTAATATTTATTTCGGAGTTTTACCGATAATTATTTTATCATTTTTTTTGGGATATAATACCTGTGATTAGGTACATTGACAGCAAAAAAAAAATTTTATTCATTTGTGGGGGATGATTTTGGGGTTTAACATAAATTTATATCATGCGGTAAGCCATAGAGTCGCAAGTTGCAACGTATATATCCTGCAGTATAAATCGGAAGTGGTTTCACGCACTAACTAAAAGATATATGGACACATATCTACTTTAAAACCGTGACATAGTATTTTATCGGTACATGAAACTCGAATGTTAATCACAGCAGGGTGATTAAATTTATTATTATTAAAATCTACCACCTGGTTAATTTAATATAACGTACTTATAATATCCAATTTTTGTTCACAGCCGGGATTATATTGCATTAGTGATTTAAAAATTAAAATCCAAAATAATAATTTTTTTTTTTAATTATTTTCACAAGAAGGAACACATTTTTTATATTTAGAATATATTAAATTCTTATAATAAACGATAACTTATATATTTTACGAAATTTAAAAAATATTTAAATATGTTTAGCACACCTGATGTAATTTTAAAATTTATCCTTGAAATAAGACTAACAATTGCAGACATTACTTGAATTACGAGTCGGTTCTTTCAACTCGTGTTGATATATCATTTGACATTTCTTATATTTTCGTAGCCTTGACGTAATTTCATTTCACCAAGAATTGTAAATATCATAATTCAATGTTTAATATAAGTATTTGGTTAATATTATCAGTAACTATTTATAAAATTGTCAATTACTCTATTACCTTTCTTTCAAGCTGTAGATTAATTTTATTTAGCTGTATGTATTGTAATAACGCATAAGTAATGAGATATATCTTGCATCCCGGTTCTTCTTTTCATACACTTAAACGATTACAATCAAATTTCGTAGAGATTACATTAATTTCTCCACACCCAGCTGGCAACTCCCTTTTTCATTTTATTCATTTTAAATAATAACTTATGTATCTTGTAATGGGATTCAAACTTCATTTTTTTAAGCCCATGCTTTTGAATAAAAATTTTTATATATAAGTAATCAATATATTAAAAAAAATATTGACAGCCTGAACATTCTAGAAATTTTTATTGAATTCAATAAATCAAATAAAAAAAATTAATAAATGTCTAATTTTTATGTTTTAGGTTCAAAAATGAAGAATTGTTATAGAGATCAACAATTGTTGCAGATATGTGAGTTAATTTTTGATTTTTCTTCATTTAAAAACTTATAATAATTTTAAAACTTGGTCTCAAATGAAATTACTTAATGACTTATAAAAAATAACTTTTGCATTTTTTAAATACAAAAGATCTAGCTATACTGAGAAAAATAAATACTTTTATTAAGAAAATTTTCTTGATACAAGAATTCATGTTCTTGAAAATTTTAAAGAATATATATTCTTAGCTCAAGAACTATTTAAATTGGATGAAATAATTTTTACTTAATTTAAATAAAACTATTCTCTTGTTCAGAAATTAATAATTAATAATAATAGAATATTTGATCGTCATCGAATTTTTTAAACCAAGAAATTGTTAATTGAGTAAAAGTACTTTTTTTTCTCAGTGTAAATAATCATAATGAGTATTTAGTTGACTCTATTTGAAAACAAAATTTTTTTTAATTTAATTAAGCGTATTAACTCCCACAAGTTATTTTTTTTTTAAGTTATCTTTATTGTTTTCCGTTAAAATTTGGCAAAAAATATCACGTCCCATCTGTTAGAAAAAAGGACTAAGTGAAATCTAATAGAGCCTCGCATTAAGTTTCCAAAAACTGTCCATAATAGTCATAAAGATGTTCCGTCTTTAGAAACTGCTGACGCCATTGGGACAAGTCGTTAAACCGTAATTTTGAATGAATGTTGACCGAAGCCCAATAATCCTCGGCGAGAATTCTTTGTGACGTTATCCAATACAACTATCATATTGTTTTTTTCGCTTAAAATATCCTCAGCAGGGAGGCTCGTTAAATAAAATGTTGTACATTATATAGCAGTGCAGGACATTTATGAAAACCCAGCTGAACATCTAATCGCAACAATAAAAGTACACATTTAGAATACTGTTTTTAAAAACTGATAGTCATCTTTTCAACGATTGATCCAATCTTATTTCAGATGATTCTGTTCAATGAACCATCTGCATCTGCAACAGTCATAATAGTACCCCTTTTTTTTTGCTTACGGGCCGATGGTTAACCACAATAGTGTATAGAGTCAAAAATACATTTAATATCAGCACTTAATTGCACATAATTACAATCTAAAAACAGGGTATTACTTCCATCATTTTGTGTTATTAAAGGCAACAATGCTGCCGCTGATAATCATATTTTTCACGAGCAAATAAATTATACCGTGGACACGAGCCCAAAGTTATCTTGCCCACTAATCGACCATTGATTACATTGCATATTTTAATACATGCAATAAATTTTGAAATATTTAGCATATAATATTTTATTTTACTGACAATAATTGGAATAAATAAAGCCACGAGCTTGATATTTACAATAAATTTTCAATTTTGAAATATATCTCTCTTTATTTTTCTTTCGAAAATATTATTTTAAAATCATGTCTTTAAATAAATTCGATAATAATATTTTATCTGGTTGCGTTACAAAATAATTAATGTGGACTTTGATGAGTAACTAAATCGACAAGTGTCCCGGTGTTTTTTTTATGGTTAAATAAAACAAAGTATAAAATAAAGGACGGTATAGTATTTAGTATTGATTTTTTATAATAACGATCAGCTTTCTCCTATAGCTCGGTTATTTGAGAGGACACCATACGTCACTCGTGACGACCTGAGATGCTTCGTGTCGAATTTCTCAGTGTCATCTGCTCTCCGTAATAAATTTTTGCGCTTACAAGCTTCTTCATCCTCTATCTCCAGTTATGTATTGAGTAATGGTAGAGTCTTAATATACTTATACTTAATTAAACTTAAACTTATACTTCCCGATTACTGCCCGTCGTTTCCATCGATGACCATCGCAGATATCCGATTTCGGTAAATTTCAATGTCCTTTAAACCTAAGATCGGGTTGTTAATAATTAGTAATCTATTAGGACTTCCGGAAACCGTTAACTTGTTTTTAAAATAATTTACTGGGTGCAATACTCATTGTTTTCGTATTTTTAAGACTTATTTTTGTCATTATATAGCGATTAGAAGTCTATTTTTGCTCAAAAAAAATTCTACTGCCTAAAATATTTTTTTTTTTAAAATAACTAGCAACCTTGCAGTCACTATGTGACTGTCGTGACTTGTGAACTATAAATAAATAAAATTTTGCTTTGTTAAATTGCACTGTACTTTTTTGGCTATTGACGTTTTTAAAGATATAAGCTCATCCGGATGTTACACTCATCAAGAGCTTTCATTTGAGTACCCACATGCATTTTTGATATATTTTTCATATATACATATATATAATATATATTTTAATGATATAAGCTCATCCGGATGTTACACTCATCAAAAACTTTCATTTGAGTACCCACATGCATTTTTGATATATTTTTCATATTTACATATATATAATATATATAAATATATAAAGTATATGAAAAATTGATGTGGGTACTCAAATGGAAGGTCTCGATGAGTATAATGTCGGAATGAGCTTATATCTTTAATTAAAAACTTCAATAGTTAAAAAAGTACAGTGCAATTTAACAAAGGCACTGTACTTTCTTAACTATTGACGTTTTTAAAGATATAAGCTCATCTCGATGTTACACACATCAAGAGCTTTCATTTGATTACCCGTATGCATTTTAATATATTTTTCATATATACATATATTTAATACATATAAATATATGAAAAATTGATATGGGTACTCAAATGAAAGGTCTTGATGAGTGTAACATCGAAATGAGCTTATATTTTTAAAAATGTAATTAGTTCACAAGATACAAAGTCATTTCTTAATTATGTATCTAGAGATATATTTGAATGCAGCCTAAATACTTATCATAAATTGACTATTGGTGAGAACTATTCGCTTATTCTCTTAATAATATACATGAAAAAAAAAAAAAAAATCCATTAAAAATAAATAATCTTGCCTATTAAAAAGTTCATACTTTGGCATGTACGTAATGTAAAGCGTGAGTCACTCCCAAAACACTTGATAATTTATGAAAAATATTTATTTGTTCCAAATAAAATTTTTTCAGTATTAATTATTATTATTATTATTATTATTATTATTTTTTTTTTCTTAATATTATGATTATAATACGTAAGTGTCTGCATTGAAAGATTAACTGCTGAACGTATTATTTATCATCAACGCTCATTTATTGTTAAACAAAAACTTCCGTAGCGTATTTTATATTTTTTAACATATACATCCACACAATACTCAAACTCTTGGACATAAATAATAACACAGACACATTAATCAAAACATGTCAACTATATTTCAAGGTTTTTATTTTTCTTTTTTTTTTTAAATTTAATAAATTCGATAATCATATACAGCACGTGTTTTTACATTTTATTTGTTTTATTTTAATACACGGAAAAATTTATTCGAATTTTCTTTAATCTCATTTATTATCTCCACCTGGAAGCCCGAGCTAAAAAGAAATGTCATGGATTTTATTTAATCGCCGCTGTTTTTTCGGCGTAATTGTAAATTATATAGCATGTGCCAGTAAATCCGCCAGCCCTAAAATAAATTTCCATTTTTTTGATGACTAATTTTTTCCTCGGGGGGAGTTTGAATTGAACTTACTACCTGTAAAGCGGTGATTAGAATGTTAATATTCACGGATGTGGTTTTACATAACCGAAAGGACACCAGGGGGTGGCACGGTTTGGTGAATTCAGCAATGTGAACTCACAAATTGAAACAAGGGTTGAAATCAAAAACAATAATAGTAATAATAATATAATTTATAATGAATATGGTAATATTACATACAATACATAAAATAATGATTTTGCTGTGTGTAGTCGAGCATCGTTCCTCTTCCTCCCTTTTACTATCTATATATATATATTCATATTTTAATATATATTGTGGAGCTAAAGTTGGCGACGTAAAACGTTAAGTTTGAAACAACCCCCGGAAACAAAAGTTAAATAATATAAGTCCCACGAAAAGGTATTTATTTATTCTCAAAATTACCACTCCGTGAAATGCTAATGCAACAGATTATGATTTTTATTTTTTTTACTTTCATTTTTTTTTCACATTTTTTATCTTGATAATTGTTTTTTTTTTTTTTTTTATTTTATCAATTTCACATTATCGCGAACAAACAAACAAACAAACAAAAAAATAACTTAATGTTTCTTTTTCGATAAATCACAGGAAAATAAATAGCAATAAATTTTAATTAGAAATTTTGTTAAATAATAACAATTATTTTAAAATTGACGTATGTAGTAAAACAAAAATTCCAGTAATTTGTATGGAAAATAAAAAAAAAAATAATTAATGACGTGAATTTTTTGTTTCCGTGCAATGCATTAATTATAATTGAATTTATTTAACAAAATTAACATGTAATTTCTCTTGTCTACAATTACTCGAGTGTTAACTCGGTTTCTTTTATTTAAACATTTATCGAGGCGAAAACCAAAGGAGTCAAGAGAACAATTAGCATAAGCACTTAAGGTGCATACATATTTATACATTTATATTTACTCACAACTCGCACAAAAAAGAGATTTCTCGGGTGATTTCTCTGACACTTCCTCGCACGATCCAGCGAAAAAAGTAACATATTTTTTCGTTAAAAAACTTATTGCATGAATAAATTAAGCTTGCGTTCTTTCAATTCACCAATCATTTTAATTTATTATAAAAATAATAATAAAATAAAGAGTGCAGAAGCGAAAAGTTGGAAGAGTTCACCTGCAAACAGTAAAAAAAATAACTACACTTAACTTCCTTTTTGTTCTTGTACAATAGTACAACAATAAAAATAATAACTGCAACGAATAAGAATAACCGACCAAATTTATGCCCCGTAAAAGTCCGCACTTGTATATTACAAGCGTACAAGGGTGTCTAACACTTAAACTTCAACGTAATTGTCTTGGGAAAAGTTACTGCCGTACATTAGAAGAAATATTTCAAACGTACATTCGTACATCGATTCCATAGATCATAAAACACGTACGATAGGTACGGTAGTATATAGGTGTAATTACATATGATTATTATTTATTATTTTATGTATGATATATCATTAAAAATAAGAAATTGCCCGTGCATTCACCGTTGAGTAAGTCCGAAATTTTTTATTCTGGTGAAAGAATTTAAAAACAGTTAACGAGTGGATAAAGTATCTTAACAACGGAATTTTATGCTCGATTAGCTCAACGTTGGGGGGATCTACGGATGGTCGGCAATCGTTGCCAATTATTAAAACCGTAGACGGGTAAAGTCAAGAAAGTACATGGGGGTCGCTGTAAAAGACCAGAAATTTACTCTAGATAAAATTAAATAGGGTTAGTTTAGAATTTTTGACGGTTGAGAAGCAATTTTAAGACAATATTATAATTTTAAGGTTCATTTTTTATTTTTTACTAATTAATTAGCTAATTATTCTGTTACTAATAAATTAATGGACTGAATTTTGGACTAGTAAATTTTTTTTTATTGTAAATTAGCGAACTTTATTTTTGTTGGTGAGTTGATGAAATTTTATTTTCATGAAAAATTTGATAGAAATTATTTTTATTGAGATAAAAAAATGATTTTCCTTAAAAGGATTTCTGGGATCAAAAATTTATTGAAATATAACCATTGTTTAATTTATTACACAAAAAATTTCCATTGCGTAAAAAGAAATATTATCAACAAATTTTGTTTAAAATACATCGAGCGTTTACCCAAAAATTAAACAAAACTGTTTATTCGTCATGCATTTTACACGATTTGTGTACAAAATGACGCAAAATATTCCACTGTGTAATTAAAAAAAAATTTTTTTTATCAACTTGATCAATTTTTGAGGCAAGAAAATATAATTACAGTAGCGCTTAAAAATATTTTGACAAATATATTTAATGGTTTAATTGAAAATAAATATGAAACACAATAATCATTTATTTATTTTTTAACAGCTTTTGAATAATCTACAGAATAGCGTCAAAGTGGTCCTTGTTTGTAACAAAAAAAAGTTTAATTTTTAATATATTAAGAAAATAGTTGCTCAAAAGTATTTTGACATTGTTGAAAAAAACTAACGCATAATGTTGTCAAAATTTTTAAAGCAGTATTTTTTTAATCAATATAAATCTTAAGCTTATACTAGAATACTTGACTAATAACAAATCAGTAGAGGTCATAAAATCGTTAGTCGGTTTTTCTTGATCTCAAATTTTTATACAAAACACGTAAAAAAAAAAAAGAAGTAACTGTCTTGCAGTTGAAGAGTTTATTATCACTCTATCTAGTTTGTAAGTCAGAGCTTTTTTTATGGGTACATTAAAAGAACCAATAGATGTTATAAAGATCCATTAGTCCCATGCTGGGGGCACGAAGGCCATATGGACATAAAACATAAAATATAACAAGCAATACTAGTAAAAGAAGTTTATTAGTCTCAGGAGCAGTCAGGTGAGACCTTATTAGTAATATCGAAACTCTTCAGGGTGCAACACCCCAACTCCGCTTATAGGCTTGAAATAATTCAAAAAAATTATGTACTTCATTTTTAAATTCATAAAACTTATGATCAAGCATTGAAGATACGTGCAGAAATTCAATTATTTCACTTTAAATTGTTGTGAAGAAATGTCCTGCATAAATTTTCTTTCCTGGTGGCTTTTAGCAGCGAAATTGATTGATTGAGGAAGCAGTAGCAGGGAATTAAAAAATTCTGTGGGATTTAGATAAATTTCATTGTTTTAGAGAAGAATAACAATTAGTTTTGTGTATAACGGAAATTTGAAACGACGGTTTACCGCCCGCGACAATACCGTGACGCATTGTGTATTGTGAACATGCACCTGCGTTTTATGATTCTTAAAACGGAAGGACTCCCACGTGTGTACACCGTTCACCTGTGTTTTATTTTATTTCAATTCATTTTAGATGTACCAAAAAATTTATCCAATTGTTTTAGTTTAGCAAATTATTCCACAGTTTTTTTTTCTTCAACTTTATTATTATTATTCTGAAGAAGAACGTCATAAAATAAAATAACTTAGTAATTTATTTATAAGTTTTTATTTTAAACATTAATAATTTAATGAACTAATAATATCAGTTTTTTATAAAAATATTTATTTAAATTAATATTGATTTTAGTAAACAAATAAATATAATTTAAAGGATTGACGTATTTATTTCAATTAATAAATTTGAGCTCCGACTGAAAAAGCAAAATTTATTTTATTTATCGCTGATAAAGTTTGATTTATATCAATTTTCATTGATTAATGCAACTATACTCATTATACAATTACACTTTTGATTTAAAATTACACTTCAATAAAATAACTTACAAGTTTTGAGAAATTAAAAACTTTTATATCTTTTATTGCTAACATTGAATAGTTGATTTATGTAAAGTAGATAAATTTAATATCCTTTTGAGTAGTGAGCGATATTTTAAAGTGTAAATTGCTTTTTTTTCTTTCAATGTTACGTTGTTTTCGGTGAGAAAACTTTTTTACCGGTTTGTTTTATAACCAGCGTGTTTTAAACCAACAGCAGGTCATGTCACTTTAGATCTACCGCGAGGTATTTGAATTTTAAACATAATTCACTGTTGAAGTAAAACAATATAAAAAATATTAATATAAAAAAATAAGTTGGATAATTTCTTAAACCAGCAATAATGTTAATAAAAATATAAATTTATTAAAAAATATTTAATTCAAAAAACTTTAATTATCTCTTCAATGATTTTATTCGGCAAAAATTCCGAGAAAAAAAAATTTTTAGAAAATTATATTATAGATAATTTACATAAATTCCAATAATGATTAAGTTTTCCAAAGTTTATATGGTATAAAATCTTTTTTATAAAAATAGAGATTAACACACAAAACAAACACATTTATGTCAATTTGAAGGAATTCAGTTCTGGAAAATGAAATTAATAAACCCTTTTTATATTTTTGAATAATATATATATATTTTTGAAATGTTTGACAACAATATATCAGCATCAAAAATACTTATATAATAACATATTGCATTTATTTTGATACGGTGACATGTAAGTTACATTTAAATCTAATATTACTGTGATCTTTTGGAATATTAAGATTTTTGAGGTACAATTTTAAACTCTAAACTCGTATAAGTTCTCAAAGATCCATCTAAACATATACTTATACTCATATTCAATACAATTATAATAATCAATAATAATAACTATAATTATATCAAATAACTCTGCGATATGGTTGTGATTGAAATTTTTTTGCTTAAAATCTACAGCAGGTTCAATTAATAATTATTACTAAAAACATGATGCTGGTTTTTGGCATACAAAAGAACACATCTAAGTTATTACCCTCCTAAATAATTATTCTATTAATTTAATCAGAATAAATTTACAAGTCCAATAAAACATTCAAAAATCAATTTTCTATCATCAGATTTAATTAGAAAAATAAATTTACATGCAAAAAATCATTTCTAAATATACAAACTAATAACTTATTTTTTTATAATTATTTTTAGTCTATTTTTGTGTGTGTGTGTGTGTGTGTGTGTGTGTGTGTGTGTGTGTGTGTGTGTGTGTGTGTGTGTTTTAATATGTTTTAATGTTAAAAGATAAAAATAAGCAACTGCGTAAATATTAGCAACTTAATTAATACGAATGAGTATTTAATTCATTAAAAAATTATCATTATCATTTACATATATAGTATTACTTATTTCGAAGACGTATTCGATATATTCATATATTTATTTATAATTTAAAACATCAAATCGTTTTTTGATGAGATATAATCTGAATTGCTTATTTCAACAACAATTATATTCTTGAACAAACATAACTTCATATATCTTCAACAATTTAAAAACGATTTAACATCGTGTCTGATTTTAATTCTACTGCATCAAAATTACAGATGTAATTTAATATTTATATTGATCTACACACACTCATTATTTACAATATGACAGAAAATAGTTACAATGATAATAAAAATAATAATATTAAAATTTATCTACTGATAATTACAAAGTTGATTATACTGTTGACATTATTGTTTGTACACTAATATTTTAAATTAACAAAGTCTTTTTTAAGACACAGTTTCAATAGCAGTTCAATAAAGCTCTATCCAAATTAAATAATTAACATTAAATAGTCAAATATGATAATAATAATAATATTAATATTCGTTGTCTTTAACAGGCAATAAATCTCAAATATCCTGAATCGGAATACTAAAATTAATACCGGATAAATTTACCAAATAAGTCACAGCTGGACTATTTGACAAATTCTCGCAATATTTATTAATTAGCCGAGGAAAAATTAAAAATGTCGATAAATAAAACCATTGAAGGTAAAAAAAATATGAAAAAAAAAAATAGTGAATTTGAATTATGACTAGAGTTAAAAAATTTTTGAATGCGCGTGGTAAATTTGCGCATCCAAATAATTTTTCACTTTATTGATCTATCCTGAGTCTGCCTGTCATGACTTAAACCGTAAATGTTGTTAATTTTAAATGATTTAAAAACGGTGAAATACAAAAATGATAAAACTAAATCTAAAAAAAAATAAAACTATTTTTTTAAAAACTAAGTGATGCCTAAGTCCTGTGTTTTCAGTTCGACATTTCCATTACACGTATAAAAAAACAATATTACTCATACACATACATTTATAGTATTATATATATAGCATAGTATATATATCATACATATAAAATCGGTAACAGTTATCGACTGCTTTAAATTGATTTGATCATTCAGAACCAAAATAACATTCATCATCATTCAGATCAGATTCATGCTCCATCCACACAATTTTGTCCTAAGAGCTAAAATATATATTCTCTCGTAAAATAGATTTTTAATTAATCGTCTCACTGATAGGAGATTTGCCGGAACATACTGCTGATTTCCTCGATAGTCTTGTTCTTTGTTTCTGGAACCTTCTTCCAGATGAAGAGAGCGAACAGCGCTTGGATGATAGCGAAAAGAACAAATACATTCGTGTCAAGAAGTTCTTTCAACGGTAGGAACGAGTAACTGACGATGAAGTTAGCTCCCCAGTTAACGGCGATCGCAATGGATGTTGCGATTGGTCTTGCCGATTGGTTGAACAGTTCTGATACCAAGAACCATGGGATACTTCCAGGACCAGTTGCGAAGACTACCACGAACATAATTACCAATGCGATGGAGAAATAAGCTGCTGCTGATGAAGAGTCCTGTCAAGTTAAAAATTTTATTAGTCGTTTCAAAAATTATTTCTCGATTGAAAATTTTATTTTAAAATTGAATCAATTAAATTTTTACTAATTTAATTAGTCGATTTTTTTTTTTTATTTTAAAATTAGTGATTTTACAAATTATCACTTAGTTATAATTTTTCACTGACTTAATTAGGGTCACTAATTATATTAGACATAACTAATCAAGCAGTAATTTGTTTTAAATAGTCAATAATTTAACTAGTGATTTTATATTTCACTAAATATTAGCAGTAGATTTAATTTAATTGTTAAAAAATATATAACTAATTTTATTTGTGAAAATTGTTGTCAATATCGCTAAAAAATTATTTAAATATGATGGTGTGTAATTAATGATTTTAAAAAAGAAAACTAATAATAAAAATAATGAATAGTAATCAATTGATAATAATTCTATTTCAGATATTAAAGTTGTAATTTTAGGAATTAATTTATGATAAATGTCACAATTCAATAATTAAATAAAAAAAAATTCTATTTTAATTATTGAATGAAACTGTAAAAATTGATAAAACTTTCCTGTAATTTAGTAAAAATTAAATTGATTCAATTATCAAAAATTAAAAAAAAAAATAAATTAACTTACCGCATACGCTAAGCAGAGTGCAAGCAAAGCAGTGTCAATAACCATTGCACAGAATCCAAAGAGCAGAAGAGTTTTCCGTCCGCATTTCTCAACCAAAATCAACGAAACAAAGGTCATAACAACATTCATAGCTCCAACACCAAGAGTAGCTGATTGAGAAGCTGTTGTGTTCAATCCAGCCATACGGAAGATAGCGTCTGAGAAGAACATGACAGCGTTGATTCCAGAAAACTGTTGAGCCAACATCACCATCAAAGAAATAATCAGCGGGATTCTCAGAGCCGGGTTAACGAAAATTTCCTTCATGGTAACACGTTGGGTCAGTTTGATAGACTCAGCTTCATTCCTCATTTCTTCCATCTCGTCATAAACGTCATTGGTCCCTCTTAACCAGACAAGACCTCTCTGGGCGTCAACATCCTTGCCTCGGTTCAGGAGCAGGAATTTCGGACTCTCTGGGCACAGTGGCAGAGTTACGCACTGGAAGATTGCTGGGATTATGGTCAGACTGAGAAGAAGCGGCCATTGCTCGGCGGTACCCAACACTTTGTCCATACTGAGAACTTGGGAGATCAAAATTGAAATTGTGACGATAAGTTGGTAGACGGTACCAACGGCTCCTCGCAAGTGCATCGGAGATATTTCTCCAAGGTACATGGGAGTTATTCCCGCGTTCAAACCGGCGTTTATTCCAATGAACAGACGTCCTACGATTATCATCTCATAGCTGCCGGCCATTTTACAAAACCCTTCGAATATCACTGTCAGGACGACGAATATGTTGTTCAGCAGCAAACCACCCTTGCGTCCAAATCTGTCGGCTATTATTCCTACCAGGGATCCACCGATTATACCTCCGATACAGAAGATGGCTACTGCCCAGGCCCACAAGTCTGTCATGTCTTTTGCGGTGTGAGGTATTCCCGTTCGGTTGGTTTTGACCTCTGCGATCCAGGTTTTGATGATCTGGAAGAAATGTGTGTTATTAGTCATGTAATTTTAATTTTTAAAATCAAAGATTTGATTAGTTGAATTTTAAAAAAATCTTTAAAAGTTGTAAATAAAATTAAAAAAAAATTGTTTTTTCTTAATTTGATCAATAAAATTTTTCTTTTAGTATTTCAATGATTAATGGTCTATTTTATGAAACTAAAAATGACAGACATCAGACTTTTTTTTAACTAATGAATTATAAAAAAAAAATTCTACAAGTAGAAATTTAAAAAAAAAACTATGAATGTAATTAGAAAAAAAATTTTTTTTTTATACTAATTTATTTTTTTTAAATAAAATAAAATTTTCAGGTGTCTTTTGTTATTATTGCCGCTAAATTTTGATAATTATATTAAATCAATCTGCATATAAAATTTAATCCAAGTCCTTTAATTTAAAATTTGTCGACTAAATTTACCTCCTGAGGTGAGTTGACAACTCCGGTATTGTAACCATGTTGAAAGGCAGATCCCAGTGCGATCGCAGTGATTGCGAACGCCAAATGGAAATTAATACCCTGCAAAAAAAAACAAGAAATATAAAAATCTTGCAACAATATCCTTTACAATTGATAAACAGTAAATATAATTATGAAAACAATATGCGTTATATAATTATTAGTGGTTTGTTTGTTTGCGAGGTCAAAAGGATCGCTGAAAATGGATCCTCGTTATTCAATTAGAATCCGTGCTCCAGAGACCCATATTACATGTAAGTCATACGTGATACGACAAATATTAACCAATTGAAACCTATTGACGTTAATCTACGGTAGAGTGAATATCTACATACACAGCATATATTATGCAGATATTAATATTGCACTTGACCACATTATCGATGACCGCTTGAATTAATTCATTCGAAGTAATTAAACTTGGATCCCGATTGGGACGAATATTTATTATTTAATATTTTATTGATAATTAGCCAATAGTTATTCCGATCCATGTTGAAATCATCAAACCATCGACAGCTCGAACACTTTTCAAGGGTCGTGTGATTAATCATTTATGTGTGATGAAATGTCACTCTGATGAGCTCATAATTGATCGCGCTCCAATTAAAGTAGACAATATATAGATCAATTATTAATTATTTACTTCGTATTTAAAATTGGAAATCATGCATTCAATTTTTTTTATGTTTTTCTATTTTTATTAATCAATAGTTTTTTAATTTTTTTCCTATTTCATAACACACACACACACACACACACACAGAAAAAAATTTACTTAAATTAATTCAAATTTTTTCGTCTTGGCTCAAAACATTGAAACTCTTCAAAATTATTTTCTTATTCAAAGAATTTTTTTCTTGATTCAAATTAATTTTTTTTTCAGTGCAATTATTGAAATTTTTCGAATTGTTTCAAATTTATTTTATGAGAAAAAAATTAGCGTTTAAATTGATAAAAAATTTGATTTGACTTTTAAGATAAATTACTAAAAAGTTTTTTAAGAAAAAAAAATCATTTTTACTTAGAGTAGAAAAAAAATTTTCCACAAAAAAAAACATCTAAAAATTTTGCAACTGTTTTTTAAACTGTTAATAAATTTGACAGCTGTATAAAAAAAATGGGTGTATTATTTATGTCACTTGTATCAAAAATTTGACAACCCTGATGACACTTATGATTTATAATATCATTTACAATATCAAATTAACAGCAATGAATTACATAAAATCAACGCGGTTGAATTTAAAAATTGATATCTTAATTATCATTATGCTTATTCGTGTAAGTGATTAATATTAATATATCTAGTACGATTTTATCCAACCTTGAAAATATAATATGTAGTTTTTGTGGAAGATTACTAAATATTAAAATTAATCTTCTTTCTCAAGTTCGTCGCTGACTTAACGTAGCAAAGTTTCTTGAGATAACAAAATGAAAAATATATTTTTGATTTTAAAATGTCAATGCCACTCGCAATCAACAATTAACAATTGTTTGTACTTGTATTGATAATTTTTGAAACTCACCGGTCGTCTTAAGTAAGGCATCGAAAGTGTTCTATAAATAAATCCAAAAATTCAAGAGTAATTCTATTTCACAGAGCGTTAACAGATTCCCGCAAAAAATCGAATAAAAAATACTAGAATGACACTTTTTAGTTTCCGCTCTTAATATAGCATGTGTCAAAGACTTGACTGTCGGGTCGACACCCTGCAACGCATTTATATCAAGTACACACACACCAAACATGGAATTCTCATACTATCAAATCTTAACATATTTAAATATTTGTATGTGTTAATCAGCGTATGTAGTCTTCTGTATGATAATCGAGTAAAAACCCAATATAATACACACTCAACAACATGCTACATACAATAATAATTATAATAAAAATAATAATAACAATTTATATCCATATAATGTATTCAATTACTAATGTACTTATATATTGTCTTTTTCAAAGTAAGATGATACATTAAACAACTGTCGCAAAGACGTAACAATTACTCACTCTAAAAACATGTTTCAATCCTCTTTTTCCAGAATTTTCTGCCATAAAAACGTTCGATAATTTATCACTTAAAAAATAATTTTATCGGAATCGCCTCACTATATTATTGAGCTGTTATTAATTCCACTAAATAAATTTCACAACCGAAAAATTTTATCTATACATAACGATAAATTAATTTAATAAAATAGTAATATCAAAATAAAAAATAAAGGATTAGTGATAGTGACGTCGTGGATTTCTTCGGCTAAAAATCTCTTCGGATCATTTGAAATTTATAACCGAGCACGTGTAAAGCGAAAAAAAAAGGACGGTGTCAGCGAAAAAAAAAAAAATAATGGACTTTATCTGCGTAAAGCAATAATGTTAAACCGTCTCTTGGATATACAATGAGTCTTTGAGTTTCGTTGGTGATAAGATTACACGGTATTATAATTCAAATATTCGACAGACCCACACGTATTACATAATCGCGATCGTTATACATGCATACTCACACTTGTGACATGCAACAAAATGTGTGGTACTATTTATTTAAAAATAAATATGATAATTGATAATGAACTGAAATCTTTCAATTAATAATAAGTGATGATTTAATTGAATAAATAATTGAATAACGGAGTACTACTACGATAATTAGCATTTGAAAGTGCATTTATCTCAAAAATTACGTATTAATAAATGATGCAACGTATGGTTTATATGAGTAATAAAAAATAAACGAGTAAATCAACTTTATAATTTATATATTTATATATTTATGTGTATATATGATATCAAGCTTATTATATTACTTAAGATGACACGTAGTAGAGGCACGTTCTTATTCGTGTTTCGATTGGTTAACGCGTTAACGATCCCCAGGCGAGCCTTCTTACATTTACATTGTTGTATAATATATGTTCTTCGCTTAATATAAGATAAACTTAATACTTTACTTATATATTCATAATCGTATGTTTTATTTCTTACACTCTGCTCACGATTAAGTTACGAAAAATTTTCCACTCGTAAATTCAATGTTTTTTGTTATTCATAATCAGCATTGTTCATAAAAGATTCATTATCGATTCAACAAAAACTATTATTTATAATTAGATAAACTTACAATGTCAGGTTAAATTTTCATATTCATTCAAGGTATTTAAATATTTAATTTAATAGTTAAAAAGTGATACTTTTCTTTAAACAATGCAATTTTTTTAAATAAATTATCTAGCAGCTTTAATTTTTTTTTAATTAAATTAAAATGTTCAAATTTTTATTTTAAAAAATTCCCAGACAATTTTTAATCACAAAAATTTTTTTTTAATTATTTTAATTTCCCCGATAATTATATTAACATATTTTTAATGTGAGTTCATTATTTAAACTCGAATACAATAAAAAAATTAATTAACAAAAATACCGTGGGAATTAAAATTAATTGAGTTAATAAAATAAATCAATTGTTAAAAATTATAACTATAACTAATAAAAGTATTTCTTTAACAAACCGCCGCGTAATTACACAGTTAACTACTGGTAGTTTGCCGTCATTTTTAATAAAACATGTGGTTACAGATAATAACTAACGATTATCCAATTAATACCATACAATGTACCGATTGATTTACAAACCTGAACTTCGCTGAACATATCCGATAATTTATATCAATGTAAATATTTAAAATTTAAAAAAAAAAACGTCTTATGACCGCGTAAAAGAGCCAAGTAGACTTAACACGAAACGATACGACTGTTGAAAATTCCAGCCGCCGGTTTCTCCCACCGATCCAGTGGTTCCCTTCTCTTGGCCAACATGTCCACACATACAAATGTGTATGAGCATTTAACATAACACATATAAGATATAATGCGAGATAACACATGCAAACCGGGTTCATGAACGTGTACCATTGGCAAAGTGAAGGTGCGCCGATCTTAGAAGCTTGCGATTGGTCGAACATGTCGAGCCTCTTTATTAACAACCACGTGCATGTGTTGAACTGCTGTATCACTAATAATAGCAACACGCGTTTTAAAACATTTTTATTATCATTGTGATTATTATTATTATTATTATTATTATTATTCATTATGTTATAAATTCACAGTTTACTTTATTCTTCTTTTGTGCGTGAATTTTAATTGGAGCTATAATTATAATTATGATTGCTATTGTTGCATTGTACGGTTTTTGTATTAATGCAGTACTTCCGACATCGCTAAATAATTTCCCTCAATAGAGGAATAAATAATTATCGGAATTATTTTATTGTTTGACCTCGATATAAAGTTTCCCAAGTATGCTCTATTAACAACGGATTAAACAAAAAATTGATCAAGAAATTAGACATGTAAAAAAGGAAACTGGAAACTGAGAAAGGGCGAATAGAAAGGATTTTCTACCTGCTGTACCGTTAGATATTTAAATAAATTTTTGGAGTAGATTAAATAGCGGGTGTCATTGGCCTGAAGTTGATTTATGGGAACCGTGAAATTTTATTTATGGAGTTTAGAAGACCGATGTTTATTCTCACATGATGATGATAAATAATGTAAGAGTTATAGAACTTTTTGATAATTTATATCTCTGCGGCTATTGGTCGTTACAGCCCGTACAAAAAAAATTTTGGTTCCGGATGAATTTCCGGATGAACTTTAGATTGTGAAACAAATATCATGACAAATTTCATCATGAAAGTCAGCTGGAATTCCAGATGAATTTCATGATGAATTTGAATCACTTTGTATATGAATTTAAACTTAATTTTTTTAATTTGTGAATTAATATTTGGAGACAGTTATATTGGAATTTTTATTTTTATTTACACTGACTTATTATTTACGATTCTTAAACTTCTATCTGGATAAATTTGTTGGAGTAGAAGAACACAAGATTCAGAATAATAATATTACGAAATTCATCATGAAAGTTAGCTGGAATTCCAGCTGACTTTCATGTTGAATTTCGTAATATTATTCTGAATGTTGTGTTCTTCTACTTCAACAAATTTATCCAGATTGAAGTTTAAGAATCGTAAATAATGAGTCGGCGTAAGTTAAACTAAAAATTCTAATATAACTGTCTCCAAATATTTTTTCACTGATTAAAAAAATTAAGTTTTATGTGCGATTTGTTTCAAATTCATCATGAAGTTCATCTGGAATTCCAGCTGACTTTCATGATGAATTACGAAATATTATTTTGCGTATTGTGTTCTTCTACTCCAAAAAATTTATCCGAATAGACGTTATAGAATTGCAAATGTTGAACCAGTGTAAATAAAGCTAAAAATTCCAATATAACTGTCTCCGAATATTATTTCACAAATTAAAATAATTAAGTTTCATATACTATTTGTTTCAAATTCATCATGAAATTCATCTGGAATTCCAGATGAAATTCATATTTGTTTCACAATCTGAAGTTCATCCGGAAATTCATCCGGAACCAAAATTTTTTTTGTACGGGTATCTAGCTAGAGATATCGGGTTAGTTTCATTTTTTTCCTTAGTATAAATTTGTTTTTAATTTTTTCATCAGAAAAATGTTACCCAATAGATGGAAAAGACAAACTCTACACAGTAAAAAATTTTAAGTCATTGCGTCAAAAAATTTTGTGTTAAATATTTAACACTTTTTTGTGTTGATTTAACAGAATAAACGTTAAATTTATTTAATTATTTAATTTATTTACTGTATAGTTAACTAAATCATATTTTAAGTTTTTTTTATGAATTAAATAAAAGTAATTTTTTCTCTGAATATTAATTTATTTTTTTCTTAAGTATAAAATTTCAAATTTTCTGTCATCTAGATTGCTAAGACTCTTTTTTTCATTCGTTATAACGCCATCTAGCAAAAAATAATCTTGCAAAATTTGAATGAGGCTCTAAAATTAACTATTAAAGTATTTATTGTAATTTCAAATTAAATTTTCTTTAAAAAAATTTCATTTAAAATTCAAATGAAAAATTTGAATTTTTACTCAAATATATTTCCTTATTAAAAAATTCCAAGCAAGATTATTTGCCGCAAAAATAATCTCTAATTACAGTAATTTCCACTTGACTAAATTCAAAATCCATACAATTGAAAATAATTTTCTAATCTCCGCTTGAGCGGTCACAAAAGAAACTCTTTTAAAACCTCAAAAACCCAAACAATAATTGAAAAAAGATTTTCTGCATGGTTGAATTTTTACTTTATTGAATGAGTGCGTGGAATATAATAAGGAAATTTACGATTGGTCGGCCGTAAAGACGAGCCTCCGACATAAAAATGTCGAATGGAACTAACGTAGGTCAGTTTATTTATGCGCTCAGCTTATTTCTCAAACGAAACTCATCGGTTTATTATTATTATATTACACTATATTTAATTAAACTAAATTACACTCCTAAAAAACTTGAAGTAAATTATGGTAATTATCGAGCGAGAGTTAGAAAAAAACGCTATCAAAATATTCAAAGAAAGGTAGTAGAAATAAAAGTTGTCCAGCCGGTTTGTGCATATTTTAAACAAAGTGCATTGCTACGTCAGCAATTTAAATCCTAATTTATAAAATTAAGGATAAGGATAAATTTAACCGCAAGCAGCTGAAATAATCCATCATTATTTTCGGTCAAACAAATATTTTACTTACATTAGATGTAAACTAAACTTTCTAATAAATTAAACTACACCATTTGAAATAAATCATCGCCCAGTTATCAAAACAAAGGGATTTGCATTAATTCAAATGAAAAACAGCAGGATGTTCTTAACATTTCATTGTCTAGACTAAAGAGACTGTAACGCCCACTTACACCGTTATACTATACCTCACAATTTATAATATAACAAAACTTTTAACTTTTATGTAGTTAATTTGATATGATACTTGATACAATAATTCAGATTTAAATTTAAAATCATCCAGTTTACTCCAATTTTTTTAAAATTAATAAAAAGACCTTCAACCAAACCATCAATTATCAAACCAGTAATCTTTGAATTATCATTATATCACTCAATTATTTAATGTGATAAAACCCGGTGTTAAACAAATACCGCCATTACACTACAAATAAACTTTATTGTTCGTTAAAATATAATTAACGATCTGACAATTAAAAAACTCTTATTACTGAGCAAACAATTTTTTATCATTTTATTTATTTTTATCAAGAAAAAATTTTTATTCTTGAACAATAAACTCTTGTCATTAATTTATAGGGCAATGATAATAAATAATTGATAGACCTTTGTACTCTGAATTTTTTACACTTAATAATAATTATTATTATTAAATTAAAAATAAATTTCTTCGAAAATTACCTTAGTTGGAGAGGATTTACTGGCGTCGGAAAAGCAACCCATTTTATTTATAAATTTTCCAATATTAAACGTTAAAAATAAAATAAAAACGTTCACTTGTCACTTTTAAAAGCACGTGTTATTATTTTTATAAATAAGAGCTGATAAATCCGCGATAAATGTTAGTAAAATAAAAACAAGCTGAAGTATAAGATCGAAGTGCGCTTGAGGATAGTCTCTTACGAACTGCCTACCGATATACGTAGCATCGAAACTTATTAGTCCGAATGGATGAGCCACGTCCCGAAAGCAGGTCTACGGTTCTCCTTTCCTTCCTTTTCTTCCATTCCTTCCATACAGTATAATACGATATTATTGTACATGAAACTACCCAAGTACAAGTGCAAGTACAGTAAATTAAAGAGAGTACGACGATATTGACGCCCTACCCGGTTTCTAGATATAATAAAGAAGACAGTGGAGGAACCTCTAAATAAAATGTCATATGACAACTATTCTATCTGGTACTCCTACTACTTATAAATGTTTATAAATATGAGAATGTGTAGGGAATTACACATATGAGTCTAGTGTTCGTGGGAGATACGGGTACCCTCTCTCCAGCCCTTGTTGTACTCCCCCACCGATGATTTCATATTTTTCGTCTCCCCCCGGGTCTTCCGCTCACGTAAACTTAACCACAAACCTACTCTATCCTCTGGCCTCTCGGATGCCTGATAATGACAGCTGCCTGTCACGACTCGACAATTTTACAATTGAGAATATTGAACCTGAATACCGGATTAAATTCTCGAGACATGTTACAAGTGACCTATTCTTGCTGAGCGTTCATTTTTTAAGTTGATAAACTGTTTTTTAAATTATGCTGGCTATTTCTGTGAATTTTTAAGGGTAGTTAGTTTTTTTTTGATTTGCAACATTTTTTGAAATTTTCTAGGGCTTATTAGAGGGTTCCATGATTCTTAATCCTCTGACAAAATATCCCCGGACAAAATACACTAATAAAAAAATTAACTTGACCCAAGAGCCAAAATCTTGAACCAAGAATACCATTTTGAAGAAAATGATTTTCTTTAGTCAAGAGAATAAATTCTTGAAACAAGGAAAATTTACTTAAATCAAGAATAATTTCTTGACTCAAGAAAATCATTTTCTTCAAAATGTTATTTTTGGTTAAAGATTTTGACCCTTGAATCAAGTTAATTTTTTTTTTTTTTATCAGTATATCTTAAATAATTAAATTTTTTAATAAAACAATTCAAAACAATAAATTTGAAAAAATTATCAATTTTATTTTACCACTTATTAATGGCATTTCAACAAATTAATATTCGTAGCACGACTTTACTGTATTGTGTCCTTTTATCATGAACTTTGTGTGATATTTAGTCTCGGAGATATTTTTTTTGGAGGATATATATTTTGTCGGAGGATTAAGACGCCTGAAACCTTATTTGAATCTTTTGGGTGATATTTAGCTGAAAATTATTTTTTATTAATTTGTTTGGGAATAATATTTAAGAGGTTGGTAAAACGAGCAAAGCGTGTGTCTAAAAACACGATGCGCAGCTATAATAACTTTGGCTAAAATACAATAGCTTATGTAATAAATTTTCATGAAAATACATCGTAAATTTTTGAAGTAATTACGTGAAATTTTTTCATAATTGTCATTTATAATAAGAAACTATTAAATAATAGTTAGTTTAAAAATTTTACTCATTAGAGAACAATGTTTTTAAAAATTGAAATTGAATAATGCTAATGATTAAATAACGAGTACAAAAATAAAAAAAAATATTCTTTAGGCCACGGAATAATTAACAGAGTACAATTAGTGTCTTACAAACAAACTGTAAGACACTAAGAACAAGTGTTTTTACTAATTAACAGCAATTATCGATTGTTGCAACAAAACGCGGATATAAAAGGATGCATGTCGTAAAATTCTATATAATTCCACTGAATATTTAAAAAAAAAAATTAAAAATTTTCCCGCATGATTTTAATTGAATTAGCAATGAAAAAGTCATTTAAATAACAAAATCATTTTATGTTTGAGAAATAATTGAGTTTAAGTTAATAGATATGAAAATAAGGCTACAAAAATTGACACTTGGTATCATTGTTAACTTCCAACAGCAATAGATTTATTGTTTCATAGAATATTGAACGGTGAATAGAATGCCTTGACAATTGGTTAGCAAAACTAATTACCTATTCTCATTTTTATTTTTTTATTTTATAAAAATTCCACATTTATAAAAATGTGATTTGTATAATAATAAAATTTGTGCTTTGCTTTTGCCAAAATGTATGTCAGATACTTAAAGGACATTGCTTTTTTTATTTTTTAAAATACTACAAGCTTTTTTTTTATCTCGACATTTGAATAACACGCAGTAAAACATCTGTGGCATCCGGTAAACGAAAAAAAGTTATTTATAATTTGTTTAGAATATATAATATTAACCGTGAAGGTGATGGATACGTCTTTGAGCGTAATAATTTTATGTGAAGAATATTTAGTGAAGATTAAAGTTCGTAGATTTATTTTTTATTTATTACGATTGTCGCGACTTGCTGATTTGAAAAACCTGCAGATTTTTTAATTCATTTTAGACAGATATATTTTTATCATATCGACATCTGATTGCGAGGTATCTCTGAGATACACTATATTGATACAAATATAAAAATTATCATTACCGCTAATCCTTTTATAAACAGAGAAGTTAGTGTTTGCGCTAGTGAATTGAACTAAAAAAAAAAATCACGCGTAATTTTCTAAAAATATTCATTATTGTTTGTGTGAATCTGTGGAGTTGATTCAAGCGGTGCGTGACGCGATACACCGGTTTCTTTGCAGCATGCTAATTAATGTGTGCTAAAGCAAAACTTAAAATCGAAAATTTATTATATCAGTACATATCAATGAAAGTAAACGAACAAGAGTGTGAAAATACATTTTTATCGCATCGATTACAAGAACAAACAGTCTAGTTTGCTGAGATCTGATTCCGATTAAACTTGTCTCAATTATTGTCCCAGTTTTAATGACTATTGAGTCTACGCCTTCGTTTATCTTTAGGTTCTTATGTCAGTAAGGAGATTGTATATTGAAAGAATTACTACAGCTAATTCAATTGTAAGCGAAAAAAATAATTTACTCACAGCTTCCTTGCGTTCCGATTCCTGCATGCAAAAAAATTGTTAGTTATTAGTGAGTCAAGTGTTATTAGCCTTTTAATTTAATTTAAATGGTAATTTTAAACTACCTTGGATGTAGGGGCCAAAGCAGTCGGCGTGCTCGGAGCCTCTTGAATTTCTTCCTTTGACTAAATTTTAGTTATTGTTAGTTAGTTTATTATGATCATTAAAATTAGTTATTGTTATTAATAATGTATTATTTACCTTCCCCAGTTCCATGATGAAGCTGCTTGTAACATTGTTAGATAATTTTATTAAAAAGTTAGTATAATTTAAAAATATATGAGTAAATTAAATAATGGATTGTCTAAATTTTTTTAGAAAAAATATTGAAAAGAAAATAATTATTTTATTGCTTTTAAAAAAAATTATTTGAGCTAAAATTGTTTTGATTTTTTCTGTTAATTTTCTTGGCTTAAGTAAAATTTTTTTTCAGTATAGAGCTTTGAGTTTTCAAGTTTTAAAATTGGCGGGAGAATTGCGGACAGTGAAAAAAAAAATAAATAAATCATTTTTATTTGATATTTTTGATACAAATTTTTTTAACGATAAATAAGGAACAATTTTTAATAAAAATTAATTTAAACAGAAAACTTAATTTTTTTCCACTAATTTTTGTACAACAACATCCCAGTTAAATATCATCCGATGATACCGAAAGTCATTTAATTAATTTTATTTTCGAAATACTTTAAATGAGTATTAACGTGATAAATAAAAAGCTACGTCATTCATAAAACAAACTAAAAAAAATCTATTAAAAAATTAAGATAAAATAATCCTCAAAGATAAAATCTTAATTTATAATCCCGTGCCTTAAACTTTTCATGGAACAAGTAAAGCCAGAGTAAACAAAAAAAAAAACCAGACTAATTATTCCAAACTTGCCAGCTTTTTGTAGAAAAAAAAAACCTCAACATAAAAACAGCACAGGCAATTTCGCACATAAATCATCAATTAGATTCGGGAATACCCGCTATGAAATAACTTATTGAAAAAATTATAATAATCAAAATTTTATCAAATCACCGCGAGGCCATTGTCATTATCGCTTAAGTAAGGTCAATCCTGGATTAAATATATACGAAAGTTAATTATATTACAATCATCATTTTCTCTATTTTAAATTTTAAATTACAGACTCGACTTTAACATTTATTAATGAAACATGAGACATAAACATTAGACGTCTACATTAATCACTATTTTTTTATTTAGCACTCGATGATAAACAAAACGACCCAATAAAATTTATCCATTGCTATAAATATTACCAGCATTAATTAATTACAATCTATAGAATTATTATAAAAATATAAAGCAATATTAGACGAACATGATCACTTGATTAAATTTATACAGACAATATACTTGTAATAAGGTCAAAAGGTCAAAGACATTTCTTGAGTTTGTTCCCCCTTTTACTAGAATATATGTTTGATATATTAAATATTTAGAAAAATAAAGTCGAAAGTACACGCCTTCTGTTATTTTGATAATAATTTATTATTTTTTTTTCATATTTTATATGTTTTACGATGTAATATTATTATGAAAAAACAAACTGATGCCCTTATTGCGACAACATTTTATCGAGTATTTTAATGAGTTGTGATAGAGTCGATAACGCGTAAAAAATTCCTAACTTTTTCTTTTATTTAAACATTCAAATGTTAGATAACGATTTATCATCAATTAAACTTATTTAATTAATATAATTACACTCTTATTAAATTTTAATCTTTTGTTTATGTTTACGTTTGTATCGATAAATAGATATTTTTTATAAAAATATAATTAGCAAATATTAAAAACAAAAATAAGTCAAATTTAAGTACTTTAGATTAAAGAAAAAAGATTATAAATAAATATCTAAAAATTGAAGAATTTTATTCATGCTGAATGGAACCGGTTACATAACCCAATCGAGTAAAATAAAAAATTGAGAGCACATTATTGTCAATATTATTTATAAGTGAAGAAATAAATTACTTAAAAATGAAAATATTAATAATTTACAATAAAATTTAAAGCTCTATGCTGATTTTTTTCATTTATAAAATCAGATGTGAGATAATAAATAAAATGAAGTGAAAATAACTAGTCGCAGATAGTTTGGTCTCAGGCTATATACTATGAACGCTAACAATTACCTCGTAATTATTTAATTGCGATGAATAAAAACGCGGGTCTCGGGTTGGATAAAAAAGCGAGATTGAAAAATTGTTAACGTGCAACATTAACAAACAAACTCACCGTTAATTGTTAATTGTTTAAGGGTGATTGTTAGTCTCACGTACTAACTACGATAGTCTGGTGGTTATTCTGAACCAAAGTTCGATTTCCGACTGATATTATTCAACTTTCATGAGTACCACACAAACTACCCCGATTATTAACCCGCATGCGCTGCTGGATTCACCCTCTGCTACCAACCCTACGTTTTAATTTTGAATTCCAGGCTCAGTCAACGACTTGATGTATTTCATCATTCTTGTTAGAAGGAATTTATTTCTTTTAACGAACTGTCAATTTATTTTTTTTCTAAGTAAATTGTTGTAGACAAAATTTTAAATATAAATTATAAAAACTCAATTTTTTTTAAATGTTGCAAATATTTATTAGTTTAAAAAAAATATAATTAAAAAAAAAAATCTAGAAATTTATGATTATTTTTTTAATTTTATCTATTATTTATAAAAATTACACTTGTAATTTTTTTACTTTCTTGTTTGCAAAATTGCATTCAAATGTTGCAAATTTCTATTAGTTTAAAAAAAATAAAATTAAAATTAAAAAAAGCGCATCTATAAATTTATGATTATTTTTTAATTTTATGTGCTATTCATAAAAATTACTGAAAAAATATTTGAACAAATTACACTTGTAATTTTTTTACTTTCTGAGACGCAAATTTATTGTAAATAATTTATTTGATAAAAAAAATCAAACAAAATTTTTAAAAATTAATTAAAATTGTCAAATTTTTTATATTTTAATTGTTTTGTCAAAACAATTAATTTGCTCTAAAAAATTGTTGTTTTCCCTAATTTTATTTAATTATCTCTCAAATATCGCGCTCAAAAAAAAAAAAACTACTTAAAAATATAAGCATTAAAATATTATCTTGAAAATTTAGTGATAAACTATATTTAAGAAAAAATTTTTTTTAATCTATTCTTTATCACGAATATATGAAAATACTCAAGGCTATGCGTCGCACGATGCCACGAGGGTTTTATGTGTATATGTATAGCTGTATATACCAATACAATTTAATACTGTACTGCATGTACGTATACAGTCGGTCTTGAACATGTAGTTAAATACTTTAAGTAGTTAATAACCATAGAGTAGAGGAAAGAAGAGTAAAGAGGAAGAAGTTGACGAGCCCCGAGAACGCCCTTCAAAATGACCAATCACATCGCGACTACGTATTCCTGCCGCTCGTCACGTACTCCTGTCCCACGAATTTAATCGATAATAAAGTAAGAGTGTATAGAAAGTGACGTCATTCGCGAGGGCAAGTATCTTCGAGCGGTTTCGTTTCTACCTGTTGAAATGTTGAAATACACGCACATTATTTCGTATCGGCTGACGTAAATCTTTCGGGTCTTACATTTTGTCATGCATACACATATCATATAGATTTACCGTTATATGATATCAGAGAGAGTTTATTATACTTCTAATTTATTCTTCTAATCATCGGTTTATTTTTATCAATTAATTAGAAACAATTCTCTCTATTTTGTTTGTGATTAAGAAAAAAAATCATTATTTAGATTAGATTTTATCAAACAAATAAAACTTTAAAATTTTTATAATTTTAATTCTTGCATCATTTTTTTAAAATAAATTTTTTAATATATTTTGATTTTTTCAATTCAAATATTGTATTTTTAAGTAAATTTATTATTTATTTATTTTTGTTATTGTTTATTATGGTTTTTTTATTATAAAAGTAAAAATAAAATTAAAAACTGAAAATAAAAATAATTCAAGGCAAGGTTGACAATTTTTTGTAGTAAATTTTTTTCAGATATTTATATTGTTGTATTTTGACGTAAATCTTGTCTACGCAGTTCTGAGACTGAGAGATTATTAGACCGTACTAATACAAATATTAAGACAGTTTGATCAATAAATGACATACATTTCTAAATTTCTAAAAGCTTTTATTCTCACTCAATATTATTATTTTTATTGTTCTAATTAATAAAAGAAATCAGGCAACTGGACTGAAATTTTCTTATTACTTTTTTTTAATAAATAAATTCTTATAAAATAAAACAGAAAATAGTTTAATAAATCATCTCGAATTATTCATTAATCTATTTATATTACAATGAGTAGTAATTTTATCCTCCCAAGAAATTCTTGTTAGTTATAATTAAAAAAATTTATCTGAAAAAAATTTATCAAAAAAAATTGATTCCGAAGATTATTAATTTTTATATGCGACTTATCGCAAAGTAAAAAATTTTTTTCATAAAAAATTTTCCCTAAAAATAAAAGTACCTCAATATATTAACTGTAATTACATTCATAAAATATTTTTTACAAATTAATTAAATGCTTTTATATTTTTTCTAAGTATTAATAATTAATATCAAAACTTTTAATTATTTTTTATGAAAATAGTAACTCTTATTTCAGTAAATTAATAAATAAAAAAATTCAAATTAAATTTCGGTGTAAAAATTAAATTTTTTCAATATTCTTCTGGGAATAATCAATAAAAAAAAATTAGTTTAATAAAAGTATGACTAATCCTTTAACAAAAAACGTAGAATCTTCTGACGACAAACAATAAGTACTACATAGCTTTCCTACTGACCAAACGTTAACTTAATTAAATAAAATGCCCATATAATAAAGTAATTGTATTTTCTTGAACCAGTAATTCAAGCTGACTGTCAATGACGGTATTTTTTTATTAAATAAAATTAATAAATAAATAAATAAACTAAAATTTACTAGTTTCGAGCAGCGGCTGGAGGATTGTCATCGACATTGGCCGTCAGTTACGCAATAAAAGAGACCCATAATACCAATTTATTGAACGCAATGAGAAACAATACACATCCATATCATCCACTACTACATAAATAGTAGTACATAGTGCAGATTAAACGGTATGAAGAAACAGTGACGTACGCTCCGTAGACCGACACTTAATTTCAAATAAAACGATATTATTATTATTATTATTGACATGTAATGCTCGTGAAACTACTCGCTTACTTTGCTCGATGTAATGTAAATAAATTTAAATATAAATATCGCGGATACAATAGAGAAAAACTACAATGCAAAATTTAATGTCCACATTTTATGATATAATGTCTATATCTATATCAAATACTAATTCTAATTTTAATCGATCGACTTTTTCAATGGAAAAATTTGAGAGTGACGTTCTAGTCATCTTCAGTGATTTAATAAATCATCTTCTGTAGCGTAAAGTATAGATGTGTGTATCCATACAATAAATCATCAATCAATAAGCCCCCCAAGTCGTGAGAGTCAACTGGAGCTCTGATCTTTGATGAAGACTATTCTATATATTCTATGAAGACAATTAAGAAAAAAAATGAAGATTTATTTTTAATAAAAAGAAGTTTATTTAATCAAAGTTAGTCAGTGGAAAAATTTAAGCTTGCATAAAGTATATATGTATTTGTTTGTGTGCTTATATCTAACACGTAAGAAGTAAGCAGAGATGTCTTGCAGTGATTGATAAAAATAAACAAACACACCTCCCAGATAAACCACGCGTCTTATATTGTTATTATTGCTAATATATGTATATATTAATTTCCTGTCTCTTGGTCATCATTCAAAGAGATTCCGTGTGCACCTGAGTGACCTCCACGAGTCATGATCTTATTATGTCTCATCTGCTTGACACGAGGAATAACACGAGATTTTTCTTCTATACATTTTATTATTTTATTGGCTATTTATATTTAAATCAGCGCTTTTATTAATCTGTTTTTCATTCGGGTTTATTTTTTTATTAATTAGGTTTTTAACGTGAAGAAAACTTTCCGTCGGTTTAAGAATGAATAAGAAAAAATTTTTATTCAGAGAATTTTTCTGACGCAGGAATATGCGAATAAATATTGCAAAATTTTATATCTAGATATTTTTTTGGATAATTTTTCATTTTTTATTACTTCAAATAAACAATCTGACGTTTTTTTTTCTCAAAAATATTTTTTTCTATATGTATCTTCTTTACATAAATTGCATTTTTTAACAAATCAAATTTAGAGTTCAAACTTTTTTGTATAAAAAATTTTTTTTTAATTTCAATCACTATTTTTTGAAATCTATCATTATCAAGAATATATTTTCTTGTCTGAAGAAATAATGAAATTAATTAAAATACTTTTTATTAAATTCAAATAAAGCTATTCATCTATTTTTTTTTGTTTTAATGAAAATATTGATCTTATTTTGTCAAAAAAATGGAAATAGTGCATTTAAAAAAAAAAAAAATCCTTAGCCAAAAATTAAAAAACAATTTTGTTTTTCTTTGTATACTTCAGAATAATTTTAAGAAATTACAAACAATTTAAAAGACAATTTTCTGGTTAGAAAAATAAATTATAAATTATAAATTTTTAATCAATAATTCAAGAGTCAGAAGTTAGAAATTATTCAAATTTCTATTTCTTCCCTTCACTTAATTACTAATACAAAAAACTGTCCCACGAAAAACTCATAAATTAATATTTCTTCTTTATATCAACCAACTTTCTAACAACAAATCAAACCTTGGTGTCAACGACTTTAAATTAAAATTCAACTTTTACTTTGAATTTACGGCTTTTATATATTTATAATAGATAAAAAAAAAAAAAACTCACCTGTCTAGCAGATAAAGGAAGCGTGGTATCACGCGCATAAATCGGAGCATCCAGATCAGTAACACTGCTACTGATACTAGGAGCTCTGGAGTCGTCTCTCCCAGGTACCGTCAACGATGTCGGTCTCAGAGGATGGGATTCCGCGATATATCCTTCTCCGAAATCATCATCGTCCCTGTCCATGGTCATTAATTGGAAACCAACTGGAAGTTATTAAAAATTTAACTAAAAAATAAAATAACCCAGATTTTTAGATAAAAAGAGACAAAAAATATTGAAATATTGATGTGGCAAGTTATAAATTAGTTCACGAATAACTTTATGACGTATGAGCTTTCCCTGTCAAGAATTTGGCATCGGATCAAGGCTAGTAACCCTGTGACACTCCTCTAGCGGCTTACGATATACCGATGATGATGTTTAGCTTGGCAGTCGCTAATCATTGAGGTTACTTGCTTACAAATAAGTCCGACCCGCGTGCATGCATGACTGAGAATCAAATATACACACATTTGCTTGTTGCTCGTTGCTTTTTATGTATGTATAAGTAGTCTATCTACGTTCTATTTTTTAAAGCTTCAAAACTTCCATTTTAATAAACCCAGACCTTAAACTTGTCAGAATAAAATTCTGGGATTAATTGTCGGCTTAATTATTGATATGAAGGTGTATGACCTCTGGTTGAAGCACTCGAGCTTAATTGTACAAACATTTGCCATAGAATTTACAGATACAGAGTGTTTTATTTTAATCCATGAATTAGTTAATTAATTAAACACTCAAATGGTTAAAAATATATTTTCAAGTACAATTAAAAATTTTTCTTCATTTATTTAGCCTTGAATTATTTACAAAAGGTTCTAGGTATTATTAAAAATTTATATTACATTAAAAATGCTCTGATATGTCTTTTTTTTTATGAATTAAACAACAAAAAGTCTTAAAAATTTTTATTATTATTTAAAAAAAAATTGATTTTTAAACCATAAATTGACATTTTATTGTTGAAAAAAAATTTTATTGCAAAAATTGCATAACAAAATATTAATTTACATGCATTAAAATAAAAAATCAGACTCTGTAACTATGCATGAATTTTTTTAACGCTTAAAACAATTTTTATTTTTATAATTTACAAATACACATTAAAAAAAAATAAAAACTTAATTTCTAGGGTCATATTTTTCAGTTTTGTACAAAAATAATTATTAAATACCTCAAAAAAAATGAAATATACATTGATTGTTAATTAATAACAATTTTAAAGGTGACTTAATTCCTAATAAAAATGACAAAAAATAATACGTACGTTGGTTATCTCTAAATGAGTGACTCATTGCTCTTAAATTTGCTCTCTTCCCACGATATTAGACAAATCGACCTATAAATAAAAATATACATACATAAAACATGTAATAGTCATTAGACCTAACCGGTGAGACCAACAACCAACAACGGATCTAAGCGCAAAATAAAATTTTTAGTGACAGTTCGATATATGATTCAGTGGCAATAATAACGCACATGGCGTCGTTTGAGTTTCATCACATGTTGCGAAATTTTTTTAGTTATTACCTTTGTAAAAAAACAGACTTTTTTCTTAGCAAGTTTTTTATTTTTCACTGTCAATGTTAATAATAATAATAATAATAATATTATTAATTATAATTAATCAGTTGGAAACATACAACACATTAATGCGTCTGTTTAATCAAGAGGCGAGACAGTAAATATGTAGATCAGTACGTCACTTAAAAATACCGTTTGTCGTTAAAATTAGCATTCCATTGCGTATTTCAACGCACGTATAGGCTCGTGAACATTTCTAATATTTAGAAAAAAATATTTACTAGAAAAGAAAAATATTTTGAAATTTTTTGTAAAAGCAATAATTGTTTGAAGATGACCTGACATATTAAATATTAGTAAAATAAATAATAGTTAACGTATTGTAAATAATGTCTGCAAATGAGGCTAAATGAGCATACTAATGAACTAAAACGTCTGCAGATAATCATCACTGAATATATGTAATAATACAAGCATAGAATTGTATACAATATATCCTCATATTTATAACAATAATAATATTTATGTGTGTATACATTATGAGTATCCAATAACATAAACTTTCGTCATTACCTCCTCGTGGAGATGCGCGTCGTTTAGAAGACCGTCACAGTTCAGGCGAATTTAATAAAAAAATCTAAAATTTTATTTTATTTATTTAAACTATTTTTTATATTTTATTATTATGATTATTAAATCAATGCTTGTATTAAATATCCAAAAATACAAACAGGCGTGGAGTCTTTCAGAAATAGAGCCGTCAAAAAACTAAATAAATAAAGTACATGTACAGTATCTATATATATATATATTTGTAAAATAAAAGTAGCATCAAAGCTTAAACACGCAGCACGTTCTATTTCAGTAGATTTGAATGAAGTTAAAAAAAAATAAGAACCGAGTAAACGGCAATAGTAACACCCGAACTCTAATTCTAACGTGTGAAATAAAGATTGAGGATTTAAGATTAGTTAATACCCGCACCCACGGAATATGCTCTTGAGACTGAGCTAGAGGACGTCGTCGTCGTCGTCGGCTAAGAGAAGACGTATTCGCGATTCCTCGATCAGCACTGGTCGTAAGATACTACAAGCTAGATTTAATTTTAACGTGCGACGTACGTCGTGATCAGACGAGCCTCCGCCTTTTTTCCGAGTTATCCACATGTTACATCTTATATTATATATTGACCATTGCAATTATAACTATTATTTATTGCTGTGTCTCTCTTTAGTTTGTTTGATGCTTAGATAAATAAAATGTACATACATATAAATATATAACACATAGATAAATATATAAGAATAAAAAGTAGATGATCAATTGATTGCTTACTGAGTGTTACAATTGATTTCACCCTGTATTTATTACGTATGCCATAAAAATTTTTTCTCGGTCATAACATTTACACTCACTAATTTTTTTTTTTTTTTTTTTTTTTTTTTTTTTTTTTTTTTTTTTTTTTTTTAATATGTATTAGTACGCACATACATGCAAGTACGTATTTATAGATGTATATAGATATTTGAAGAAATAGAAGATGTAATAGAGAATTTCTTAAAGAGATACATTAGCGTGCGAGACTTGGTTATTGCTTTATAAATTTATTTCACGACTGACGCCACTGCGTAATTGTTAAAATTTTTTTTTCTCTATTTAGTTTTTATAATTTTTGAGTTAAAATTTATTTTATAAATTAATAGACTTTAACTGATGTAATAAACGTTGGATTAAAAATGTGATTTGTAAATAACACGAGTTGCGTCATCGTTTAAGGTGAGTCAGACGAATATTAAAATTCTGCTGAACGTATTTTCGTCTGATCATAAACACACTTTTTAGAAATTAGTGTTTATTTTTTTTAATCTTGAAAAATAAAAAGAAAAAAAAATATAGTGAATAAGAATGAGTGAAGCGGAGGCTGAGGTAAATAAAAAATATTATTTTAAGACGAGCGAAAATTTGCTGACGTGCGTTGAGTCACGTAACTAGTCTGGTTGAGATAGATTCCGATTTCATCAGGCGCGAGCTGGTCGTTTTAACTGATAATCGATTATACTAATGTTTGAAGAATAAAATGAATATCAATTATTGGACAATTGATAGCAATAACAATATATTAATTGATCCAAATATTTATTATTTTTTAAAGTACACAATAAATAGTTTATTATTGTTTAAAAAAATAATATAAGTTAGTCGCAATTAATAGTATTTTTTTTTGCTATTATTATTGCATTAAATTAATAAATAATAGACAATTTGGAGAATTATCTATCTTGATCGGCAGGTGATTGTTCTGCGAATAGTCTGTCGAGTAACTCGTTGCACAGTTTAACTTCATCGACAGCTTCTTCGGATTTTAGGTCTTTTAAATGCCTCTCTATCGTTGCTTTTAAGCACAATTCGGGTCTTCGGCATTCGCGTAATGCTGGCAAATTGTTGTTTGCTGTTAAGCTGTTTAAAATACTCAGCAGTGCATCCCTATTAAAAAAAAAAAATATTTAATTATTTGTATTTTTATTTTATTTAATTCAAAATTGTTTAGTTCAATATGTGATAAATCGTTTAGGAATTCAAATGAAAAATTTTTTGGTAATTATTTACAAGTGGAGTCAATCCAATTTTGGGCCATAACTAGGTGAAAAATTAACATTTTTAATTTTTTTTTATTCTGCTTGTTTTTACGGCGCAGTTATGATAAAAAATTGTGAAAGAAATAAATGAAGATTTCGATAACTTTTTTGCGTTCAAAAGTTGGAAAAAATTTTGGCTCTCATGTTTTTGGATAAAATTTCTATTTTATGTTATTAATATTATCATCCATAATTATTTGTATATCAGGAATGTGGGCAAGTAGGATCATAATAACAAATTAAATTTCGGAATAATACTAATAATAACAATAACAAATTAATACTAATAATAATAAATTACAGTTCGGATTAATAATTTATTTTTGGAATAATACTAATATACTAATAATTAAAGGAAATCCTTTCGCTCCAGTTGAGTCAAAACAATTGTAGTAGTCAATATACGATAAATTAAAATAAAAAACCCATAAAAATTCCTAAAATTAAATAATAAATAGTATGAGGCATTAATCGTTGAAATTTTGAAAAAAAAAAAAAAAAAAATAGTTAAATACAAAAATTAATTTGACTCTTTCAAAACAGCTGCAAGTAATCTGTCCGTGATTTGGCAACGCTGTACTTCGGTTGTTTACATTTTCATTTGCACAATATAACCTTAACCACGTTTAAGTTTTTGCAGTCAGAGTAAATAAATAAATTAGTTTGAATTTATTGAATGGTCTGAAGCTCGCGCGATACGCAACGTTGCCAAATGTTTTGACTCCATTTTAACGTAGATTACTTGAGAATTTTTTGTGATTTTTAAAAATTAATTTCTCAATAAATATCTCGGTAACTGATATATATTTTATTGCAAAAAAAGAAACCTCAATATTTCGAAAATCTAATTTTTAGGTTTTTTTTACTTCATCTAATCCATGACTGATAATATAATTCGAGAAATACTGCAAACGCCTGACTTTCTCGTAAGACTGAACAAATACTAGCATTTAAAAATTTTATTTTTTCAAAAATTTGACCGGTAACGTACAATCTAAGCCTCACTATTCGATTCGTAAGACTTTGAACAAATACTAACATTTAAAAATTTTATTTTTTCAAAAATTTGTCCGGTAAAGTATAATTTAAACCTCACTATTAGATAAATAAGGACTTCAACTATTAGAAAAAAATTTAATTTACTCATAATCTAATATGTTTTATTTTACATTGGCGGCGAAAGGACCAATTTTATTAATTTTGTGACAATTTATATGACAAAGGCAACTGTGCAATGTAAGATAATGATTGTTATAATTCGTATTATGGTAAATATTGTAATTGTAGCGATTATTATGTTGTTTTATTAGTTATTAACATGTGTAATTTTCAGATGCTTGAGGAAGGTTTAATAAATAACCGAAACGTCGCAGAAATAATAATGTAATTTGTTTCTATGATCCTATCTCGTCCACATTCCTGAAATACAAATAATTATTTCTATTTTATCTTTTTTTTATATATTTTTGTTTGAAAAGTATATAAAAAAACAAACAATTTAAAAAAAAAAAGTTGAATATCACAATTTTCTAAAAAATTTATAAATTTTTTTGAAAATCTGTAAAATTGTGATAATCAACTTTTTTTTTTAATGGTCATTTTTTTAAATTACTTTTCAAAAAAAATATCAATAAAATCAAATAGAAATTTCGTTCAAAAAAGTGAAAATTAAAATGATTGACCTCACTTGTAATATTTACCACTGGTAAATATTTACCAATTTTTGTAGGTCAATTGAACCTTGACACACAAGAAATGTCGCAAAGGATCTTGAGAATAATTTTTTGAATAAAAATAAAAAAATAACTGCTTTATACACTTACTACTGATATAATATAACTATACTAAACTACTACCTTAATGTAATACAAAAAATAAAATAAATATTTACCTGGTATCTCCAATAATACTATTCATAGCCAACAAGCCGGAAGCTTGTTCAATGATACCCATTTTAATTAAACTCGATCTAATAGCATGCGCATTGTCCTTACTGCACAGAGCGGATAACAAGAATGCTGATTTAATTTGCAGCTTTTCCACAGAGCTCTGCATCGCTCTTATTAGCACAGAGTATCCGTCGTTAACATCCATGTATTTAAGCGCTAATGCATTGCCACGAACAATACCTAAAAAGGTGATTCAAATATAATAGTATAGCCAATAAATGATTATATTTATATGTATTATTAATATCAAGAAAGAGCGTAGATGGATGATAGAATAAATTAAGGCCGTATGATAATCAAGACAGTAAGGTCTCAATCAAGGCAAACATAATACTTATAATTAGAAATTATTTTTAAAATAAGTAAAACTTACAGGAAATTGCGTACAGAGCTTTTATCCGAGCTTGCTCCAAAGGGTCTGAATCGACCATCTCCAATAAAATCGGCATAAGACCCATAGCTAGAATCTTTTCTTGACAAAACGGGTTATTTTGCGTCAACTCAGCTATCACGTCTGCTGCTCTCCACCTGATGGTGCTGTGAGGTGAATTCAGACAGGCTCCGATAATACCGAACCCTCCGATTTTGTAGAAATCATTGGCAATGTCAATACTGTCTACGTAACTTGCTATACACTCCAGAGCTGTTTCGTATTCTGTTGGATCGTCTTCCTGACGAAGGTCCATTACATTTGATAGGATTTTCGCGGATTTTTGCAACTCCTCAATTACATTCACTGTCATTGATTCCAAGGCTTTGCTCAAAAATTCTTTTCTCTGGAATTAATTATTGTTTATTATTATTATTATTATTATTATTATACTGAAGATGAGCTAGCTAGCTTTGGCTTAAACACGTTTAAGTTTTTGCAGTCAGTGTAAATAAATAAATTAGTTTGAATTTATTGAATTATTGAATGGTCTGAAGCTCGCGCGCTACGCAACGTTGCCAAATATTTTGACTCCATATTAATGTAGGTTACTTGAGAATTTTTTGTGATTTTTAAATATTAATTCCTCAATAAATATCTCGGTAACTGATATATTTTATTGCAAAAAAAAGAAACCTGAATATTTCGAAAATCTAATTTTTAGTTTTTTTTTACTTCATCTAATCCATGACTGATAGTATAATTCGAGAAATACTGCAAATGTCTGACTTTCTCGTAAGCCTCTGAACAAATACTAACATTTAAAAATTTTATTTTTTCAAAAATTTGTCCGGTAAAGTATAATTTAAACCTCACTATTAGATAAATAAGGACTTCAACTATTAGAAAAAAATTTAATTTACTCATAATCTAATATGTTTTATTTTACATTGGCGGCGAAAGGACCAATTTTATTAATTTTGTGACAATTTATATGACAAAGGCAACTGTGCAATGTAAGATAATGATTGTTATAATTCGTATTATGGTAAATATTGTAATTGTAGCGATTATTATGTTGTTTTATTAGTTATTAACATGTGTAATTTTCAGATGCTTGAGGAAGGTTTAATAAATAACCGAAACGTCGCAGAAATAATAATGTAATTTGTTTCTATGATCCTATCTCGTCCACATTCCTGAAATACAAATAATTATTTCTATTTTATCTTTTTTTTATATATTTTTGTTTGAAAAGTATATAAAAAAACAAACAATTTAAAAAAAAAAAGTTGAATATCACAATTTTCTAAAAAATTTATAAATTTTTTTGAAAATCTGTAAAATTGTGATAATCAACTTTTTTTTTTAATGGTCATTTTTTTAAATTACTTTTCAAAAAAAATATCAATAAAATCAAATAGAAATTTCGTTCAAAAAAATGAAAATTAAAATGGACCCCGCTTGTAAATATTTACCAAATTAAATTTTATGATACTTAAGTTAGCATTTAAACGGTAAGCTTCAAATTCACGCTAATTATAAGCAACTCCACAAACCGTTATTGACAGTAAAATTTTTGTTTTTAAATAATTTTTATTTGCATCAATTTAATTATTGCTTTTAAAATCTGTCAATTTATCCAAACTTTAGTATCTTTTTTTTCAATAAAAAAATTTAAAATTAATATAAAATATTTTTTAAAATCATGGATATTTTTTTTCTTTTATCAGGCTACTCAAAGTATTATCAAGCCAGTGTTAACTGAAGATGAGCTAGCTAGCTTTGTAATGAACATAATGAGAATTAATTTAGTAGACATTTAATTATTTTTAGAATTTTTTTAACAAATAAATTTTGGTAAAAATAAATGAGAAAAAAAAATTGACATGTAGAAATTTTAAAAAATTATAAATGCAATTACTTTAAAAATCAGAAAAGATTTATTTGTTAAATAAAATAAAAAAATTATCAAGTGACTGCTAACTTTAATTTAAAAATTTTTAGAATATTTTTTATTAAAGAAATTATGATAAAAAAATTATTTTTTAATTTCATTTGTAAAAAATTTGAAAACCTATAAGTGCAATTAAAAAAAATTTTTTAGTTTTAATTTAATAAATGAAGCAAAATCGAAAATGTCGGCTAAGTTTATTTTTATAGCTTTATAATAAATGTTTATGTCATTAAAATTTGGAGTTACATGACTATTTTTTAATTTTATTTAACAAAAAAAATTTACTCCAAAAAATTATTTAAAAAAAAATTGCATTTTTAATTTTTTTTGCTATAATTTATTAGTTAAAAAAATTCTTAAAATTATCAAATATCTGCTGAGTTAATTTTCATAAAATTTTTAAGCAAAAAAAAAAATTAATTAAGACAGTAACTTACTTCTTGATCCAGAGGTTGGAAAGATGATTGATGAGGCGCATCTTCATTTTTAGACGCCTCCATAGCGAACCTTAACAAACCTTGCAAATTACTTGGTTGCCTTGGTTGATTTTCAACTGGCTGGAGTTCTGGTTCAGCTGGTGGTGCTGTAATAGAGAGAGGTCTACTGCTGCTGTCATTTCCACTTGGTTTATTATTCATTTTGCAACTAAAAATATAAATAAAAAAATTAATTAATTTTTATTATTATTATTATTATTATTATTATTATTATTATTGTAGTGAGATTTAAATGAATTTATATGAAGAAAAAATTAAAATTTATTTTTAAGGTTATAAACACGTTGTTTATTTCCTAGCATTTGTACCTAGAGATTTTATCTTTCGGCTGAGACTGCGAAACACCCATTATAAAATTAATAATAATCATAAACTATATTATTTTTTTTATTAATTAGATATAAAATGTGTGTACTAAAATTTGGACATTAAAAATACTTAATAATGACAGATAAACAGAACAAGACAACGATAAGTATACAAACACGTACAAATTTAACGATATTATATTAAATCCTTGATGACTTGTGATGTTTCCAAGTTTAAAGCGACAATTACACAATATCAATAGTCTTTTGGCAGACTCTATTAAGTGCAAACCAACGACCACGCTTTATAAATCTCTCAATGATACTCTATTCATATAAAATTGTTTAATACCACTGGTAAATACATCAGGTGTGTTTTTATATAAATTATTTACTAAGAATATTCTAGAATGTTCGAGACATCTAGCGTTTGTTCCACTTAATAACTTAGACAGTTCCACTCTTAATGTTCTAATGAATTGACAATTAATAAGTTAGAAATTTTTGATATTTGAATTTCCCGCGAAATTATACACCAGTAGGTGCTGACATCTGGGTGCAAAAAAAAATTCTAAAGTCGGTATTTTAGATTTTAGTATTTTTAAGTAATATAATTATGCAAAAATTTTAAGCAAAATATCAATGGAAATTAAATTAGCCATCTAAAAAATTTTTATAATTTTTTTTATTGAAAAAAAAATTTTACATGTTGAAAATTTGAATAATTCCAAGTGCAATTTTTTATTTATAATTTTTATTGATTTAAAAAATCAAAAATTATCAAATGACTGCTTGAATTATTTTTATTTTATCTGATTTTTCAAACTAATACACAGAAAAACAAATTTCTTGCGCTAAGAAAATTTTAAGGAAGGCAAAAGTTATCTTGGAGTAAGAAGAAATTTTTTTGACTCAAGAAAATTGTCTTGGCTCAAGAAACTATGACTTGATTCAAGAAATTTTCAATCTTCCTTAATATTTTGTTGAGCCAAAAAAATTTTAACTCCAGTCAAGAATTTTTTTTTTCAGTATACTGTCAAATATTGATAATAAATTTATATAATACTAAAGTTAGCCGACGTTTTTAATTTTTTTATTTTTTTTCAATAATCAAATTTTAGATGTCGACTAACTTAATTTTCATTAAATTTATTCTTATATTTATGTTTAAATAATTTTATAAAAACATTTTTACCTTTCAAATGGCAAAAATGTGAAAAAACACCAAAAGGATCAATGCTATGAAACGGAAAAATGTTACTAAGAAAATTTTTATACCTCTCAGAAATAATATGAATTTTAAGGGTGAGTTATTGACAAAGGTACTATAGAAATTTCCTTCATTTTCAAGGTAGCCGTTTGCTTAAAATATATACTTTGATGTTGAATACTATAGAATTCTCAGTAATCCGGGATAATTTCATAAAATTGGAAACCACAAAAATGACATTAATCCAAGAAGAATACAAAAGTTTATTGAAAATTCATCCTGTATAAATTTCCAAGATATTTTAAGTTACAAAAAAATTTCTTCACAGATTTCCACGATTTTAAACTAACTAAAATCCTCGATACATTTTATTAATTTTTTTATATCGTTAAAGAGCTAGCATTATAAATTATAAATGAACATTCAATACTTAAAAATTCTATCACGAGTCTAATTGAATGTAATATTAAATGCAGGTGGTAGTCAGAATACGAACGACCCTATTGGAACCAGGTGTGTGGTCTAGAGTATTTTATTATTATGCAAATTCAGGTAATCATACAATTTTGTCACAGCACTTCCGCTGTCAACCCTTCACCCCCAAAAACAAGAATACCACAAAATTAAATACATATAAATTTCGCAAACTTTCTCTTTAACAACCGAATTATTCCAAACAATGACTTGTTAATCTCAGTCTAAAAAGATCAACATTGGAATTAAAATCCACACAGTAATTTAGCAACCTAATTGCCGTCCTCTAGTGTACCATAAGCCCACGCTTTCCTGCGCGCGTTTTTAAATTAAAAAAGCCATTTTTTGGTGTCCATTTATTGGAAAGTTTGAACTTAATGGTTTAATTAAATTTGCTGTTTAATAACAGGTATTTTAAAAGTTTAATGCGAATTAATTTTGCGTGCAAACTGTTAGTAACAAACGGTGCGCATGCGTGTAAATAATTAAACGTAGTGGGGGTTGAAGCCAAGCAACCGATTTTTCCCGCCGGGACGCAACAGTCTCCCGTTGGATTTAAGAGAATTTACGTCCGATACCTATGATTGATGTTTTTGAACTGACAACACCTGGCTGTAATAATCAAAAAACTCTACGACTGATTACTAACTAACAAGTATCAATATGTGCTGTGTTTATTGCTAAAATAATTGTTTTTCAACGATGGAGGAGTTTTTTCGCTCGTAAAAAGGTAAGTTAAAAATTTCTAAACTAAAAAACTAAAATTTTTATTACTAAACATTTTAAGGAAACCAATTGAACCGTAAATGCCTATGGATGAGAGAACAAAACATCCCCTAGCTCATATAACATGACTATCCTTGAACGGAACATCTGCGCTTAGATTATCTGTACCACGGAATCTAATAACACACTAATACTGATGATGATGGACGTTGTTGTATTACTTTACTACACTTGACTTCCCGTGAAATTACAGCGCGCTCGAGATTAGATTTTATGAGCACTGTACTTGTACTGTACAGAGAGAATAGATGCCGTGATTGATCTGTCACGATCTATCCAACCCAGTATTTTCTTGCGCTTTAATCCCTGGGGCTTTACTCCCGGCGTGCAACTAGACTATTGACGGAAATTGTAACCCTCACTTGTAATCAAACGTCTATTAAAAGGACTTATCTATCAGCATTTATTTTACATATAATGACGTCATTGCGAGTGTCCTATGAACAATTTTACGGGGTACATATTTTTTTTTTTTAGTTATAGTAATTTTTTTAGTCATCGGACGTGAAAAAATAACAGTTGTTTCGAAAAAACCGAAATCTTTTATAGATCTAGGCTTCTGAAATTTTTTTGGTATTTTTTTCTAAAAACTACATTAAAAAACAAAAATTTTCCATTTGGTGTAGTCCCAATTGGTCAATTTTTGAAAAAGTTCCAATGATTTAAAAATTTTACTTGATTTAAAAAGTTTTCATCATGATTCAAGTCAATAAAACTCTTCAAAATTATTTTTTGGGTCAAAAATTTTTCTTTTGATTAAAGATATTTTTTTTTTTAACAATTATTAAATACAAAATTCACTTGTCCTTGTTGATTTTTTTATTTACCGATGTGCATCATAAGCTTCTTTAATCACTCAATCCTCTTTACATTGCCCTAGTTTTTTCCCAATATTATTTATCGCGTTATTTTATTAACTGAAACTCGAATTAAAAAAAATATTTAAATTTAAATTTGCAACACCTGTTCTTCAGGTATCGATCCGCTGTACCACCCGGTCCTATCGTGCTCGATTCCGTCACAATTCAAAATAAATAACGATACTAAATCTAAAGAACAAAATAAATTCAATAATTAACTCTCAAATAAATTACTAAATTATTAAGATCATAAATTAATAAAAATACCGTTCTATAAATTTTTTCAGCGTCCTAGATATCTATTGTCCCAGTTATTATATATTTTTCAGGCTAATAAATAAAACAGAGAATTAAAATTTATTGATTTTATTAAATTTTAAATCATTAAATAATTAATTTTAAGTCATTAAAATTTATCAACTGAATTTAACGAAACAGTCTAGAGTCTATCAGCGTCTTTTATATCGTCAATCGTCACAAATACCGTATCTTACTTCACATTCAGTGAACTTGAATGAATACTATCGCACTCTTTACTTCTGACACTCGCAAATTGCACAAGTACAGTATCCATCCAATGAAAAGCAAACGGATAGCAGACATAAACTTTTACGATAACAAGTCGATATTTTCCCCATTAAAAAATGTCTCGGAAATAATTCAAGCTAAAATATAAACAGAATAAAAAATTTTAACGATCGAACATAACTAAAAATTGCTGTATAGTTATAGTTATAGTTTAAATAATAAAAAGCCAGGTATTAATCTCGATCTAACGGCGTCCTTTGCCCCTTCTCTTTATCTTTCTTTTCTTTCTCGATCTTCTCCAGGTATCTTATACATATATACACCACATACCATATACGTACAATATATATATATATATATATATATATGTACATATATGTTCAGATGATCTCAATCGGGCAAGCCAAGAGCAAGAGCAAGAGTGTGTGTCCAAGTACGTGATGCAATTCCTTTAATTTTTTTTCTTCTTTACACTTATTTTCACATCCTCCATCGTGGATCTTTTATACTCTCTCCTCCAGGTACCATCTTAGCTCCTATTATCTCTCCGTACGCTAAAACTCAAGAATTATTTTATAATTCGCGTTCCGTTAGTTTATTGTGAATAATTTCATTCGTCCGAAGCAATATTTCGCCTCTATCTCGATTGATCGATGCCCAGAGCTGTAACAAATCCTCATTATACTTTATGTATGTAAACGATAAATCATTCAATGATTTATTTTTATTTTTTTATCGTTATTGTATTCTTCAATTAAACTCTCTGCTCAGCATTCGTTAAATTGCATACTGATAAAAAGATTTATTTATTTTTAATAAGTTTTATTAACTGTTTATAAATAATTTTTTAATATCATAAGATTTAATAAATATTTATTAACATTTATTAAATATTAATAAATTTTTGTTAACTAATAACAATAATAGTTAGGATAATTATGAGCTAATAAAATTTGGTAATTTACAATAAACTTTATTATAATGTAATATAATAAATGCAAATAATTTATAAAGATGATTTTTATTACAAGCTAAAAAAATTCAACAAAATATTTATTAAAATTTAATAAATTAAATAATTGTTTTCAAATAAATTAAATTAATAACAGTTAATAAATTCTTCTATCAGTGCATTATTATGGCTCCCCGCCTTTATTAATCCCGCTAAAATTTCTCAGCAAAGATTTCTCACAATTATTTACGCAATTAAGTACAATTATTTCTAAAAGAAAACATTAACATTATTATTTTTATTTTTATTTAAATCTTTTTATTTTTCTCATTTCAAACTCCGTCGACGGTTCAATGAACACTCATTGAAAAAAAAAAGTCATCTTCTTTCAAGATTCAGCTGACATTTTTAAATAGTTTCATTGAGTCTTAAATAAATTACATGTCTCGTACTCTATATTTACTGTTACATACCAACTATTTCTTTATTTTAATAATATGTAAACAAAAAATATATATTTCAACCGGTTTCATTTCCCGTGTAAATTCATTATAGACTTATTTCTTATTTCTTACACTTGAATTTTATGTTTAACTTCCATTCCCATCACGGACTAGACTATTAAACGCCCGACTACTCAAACTTAACTTTAAACTCAAGTTTCATTCTTATTCTTATTCTGGAAAGTTGACAAATTTTAAGAGACTTCCACTAGCAATTGAAACTAAAAAAAAAAATTAGTAAACACTCCGTCTGAAAGTTTGTCTTTTATTCTCTGTCTTCTTTATTCTAGTAAAAAAAAATATTTTAAAAAATCAATGCCCGAAAATTTCAACAGTCTGAAATGTCATGTTGCCATTTCATTTTTTATCTGTATAATACATACATAATAATATTATGTATTGTATATTTATTATTATTATTATTATCTTTATTATGACCATTGTCATTATTATTATTTCTTATTATTGTAGGTACGTAACGCCATCGACAAGAATAGATGAAATGAGAATAATGTATAAGAGTGCGAGACCTGACCCTGAAATATAATACAGACTGGCAAAGCCTATAAAAATCCTACATTCACTGCAAGATCTCAAAACTCTCTCTTTCATTTTATTTTATTTATCTTCATCTTCATATTTTTATTTATGTTTACTCTTACTGAACTGTAATTTCAATTCTTCGTGCAATCAAAGAGCGAATAACATAAAATTTATATCTTCTCGAATAAATTTCTTCTTTAATAAATTTATTTATCTCTAAATAAATAAAAAAATATTGATAATTAAATTAAAATCATAGAGGTTTTATTAAGTAAACTTTTTTACTTTCAACTTAAATTGTCGCCATAAATAGACACTCAATCATTAATTTTATAAAAAAAACAGCGTATCAAAATAAACAGAGTTATTTTAGTTCTAATCGGTTTTATTTGTCCAAGAATGTAAAATAAAATAGTTTTTACATCTAAAGTACTAGCAGTTAACAGTAATGACGATACTTAATAAAAATAGTTACTTATTTTACTTAACAACGACTTCGTTAACCTAATTTAACTATCACTCTCAGCTCGTCTAGTCTACTCGGGGAATTTGCTATTATACTATTATCCCTGTTATTATTTATTATCATTATGTATTTATAATTTAATTAATTAAACGCTTGAAACTTTCGTTTCAATAATTTCTCTATAAAAGCACATCGTCATCGTCATTGTCATCATCATCATTACCACAAGTGTTAAAGTGTGAATACGTAAGAATTTTCTCCATCAGTCTATTAATCAAACCAATTTAAAATGAATTCATTATAATCAACGCTTGAAATCTCTTTTAATCAATCGAGATTCATATGAAATTAAAATGGTTCAGTTGTAGACCGAGGGTTTTAAATTTAAATTCTCGACCAGGAAAAACAAAAACAAGCGTGTTATATGTTACTTATTATTATTATTATTATTATCAAAGATCAGATTAGATTAATTAAAAAATAATACCATGATTTCATAATTTAAATTTTTAGAATTAATTAAAATGATAGAATTTTAGATAAAAATTCAACATTAATTGAATATCAAGATTTATAAAATTTTTTTTCTTTTTATAATACCATATATTGTATATATATGTATAGTACCTATGTAATGATATCATTTGTATTTTTATATTTACCTCAAATAGCAGACCATCACCAGGCATCTGTACATTCTCAATGTAAAATAACACTTTGATCGTCCTGATTGAATCTAATTCGCAGAATTTATTCCACATTAGTTTAACCTACTTTAACTCTACTAGACGGAATGAAATTTTATTAATAATTTATTAGATTATGTATCAAATTAACAGATTATCGATTTTATTAATACAACGAGTACACTCTATTACCTTCCATTCATTAAAATTTAATACTTGTACACAGAATACTTGAAATTCATTTTAAAGATATTTATTGACACATTTAAATTTTTACATCAGTTCTTCAATCAATTGCATGATTGCAATTATTTTTATTTTACTTTAATTATAAACTTCAATTATCCAAAAAATTAATAGCCAAAGTTAAGAGTAGATATAATTATAATATATATTTGTTATTTCATTTTTAAATTAACATATCCTTTTTGCCCGTCTTTTCCCTAGATAATTTGCTAATTAGAACGTCGATTTATAATATATACATTATTACAGTATTACAATTACACATCTATAAGTGCATTTTCATTTCGGTATTTAATTTGTTGTAGAATTAAATAACGCGCTGACAATGAGTGAAAGTGAGTTTTAAATTTAAATGTGATGATGATGGTAATAAAGAAAGAAGTAAAATGCGAAATAAATAACACGTAGCGGAATTTCGAGTTATGTGCCAAGTGTGTCATCCCAAAGTCTTTCTCTGAACATCAACTATATTATTAACTATTTCCATGTAAATTCACACGACACTTAACTGTTTGTAGAAATTTTTTTCACGGTTCAAATATTTATTATTCTAGAGAAATTTATTGTTTAATATTTTTTATTTAAAATAATAATAATAATAATAATAATAATAATAATATTAATGATAGTAAATTTTTCACCGCGCTATTAATTAAAAATTTATTACCAATTTGCAAATTCATTAAAAAAAAAAATTTTATGTGCGAGAAATTTTTTTTCTCTTTATTTCAAAGCTTCTAATCTCTTCGTAAAAACAGCTTTTACGACCCTCATTTTCAAGAACAATAAAAAGAGCTCAGCAAATTTTATTTCTCTTTAAATATTAACATGTCTATGTAATGTTACTGTGTAGAGACTAAGCGTCATAACATATAATGTAACTTTTTATGAAGAGCCAACAAGTAAAAACTTCATAATAAGTTTCTTTCTATACATATATGTAATATTATATTAATTTTAATAGTATTATGGTTCAGGCTGCGGTGTATATATTTGCATTGACATATGTACGCTGTATAGTCACGAATAAGAGTGTACATATACAAGCGCGCAAGGAAAGTGGGTTGCGAGTAGTACGCGCTCGCGTATTTACGCAAAACCGGAATCGTATCAGATACTCCTAAAAAAGAGTAAAAATAACGTATTCATAATACAAACTTACGGCTATCGAAAAAAAAACTTGTTATTAAATTTGTCATTTCTATAAATAAACTATTAAGTATAAACATATTACACAATTATCATATAAATTATCCAAGTTATAAAATCAACAAACACGCAATGTCGTAGTAAATTCGTGAGCGATTTTAATCAGTTCCAAAATCGTTACCTCCATTCGGGTTTTTATTTTTTCCATTTCAATTCTTCTAACTTGGTCGGTTCCTTTTATCTCCGTCATAAATCACAAAGGAAACTTTTTTTAACTTATAATTATCCTGAAATTTTTAAATTATCTCTTGCTTTCCGCCCTTTTTACCTGTTTATATAAGTTAAATTATTTTTAGTTAATTAAAAAATGAACTTGGATTTTCGGTTAATTAAACAATCAATCAATCACAACAAAATTAAGGGTTCTGTTTTTACTTATCCTATTAGATTAGAAAAAAAAAATTAAAAATGACTGTTAATATTAATTATTAAGGGAAGAAATAAAAAAGCTTTTAAAAATTCAGAGATACTGAAGAGAATTTAAATTTCTTCATTTTCAATAATGTATATTGTTAAGAGAATAAGAAAAATTTTTTGGCCAGTGGATTTATATGATAAATTAGGCTTTTATGGTTAAATTTGGTATCGTTGGAAAAGTCTTGACCTGGAGTTATACATTTTCAAGGTTTCATATCATTCTCACCAATAGTCAATTTATGATGATAAGTATTTAGGCTACATTCGAAAATAATCTATCTAGTATTTAGTATATAGTATATAGTATCTCTATATACATATATTATTATTATTATTATTATTTATTATTTATTTGGCCATGAGATCGTAATCCCTTGTGGCCATACATAAGAGCAAATTACATTTTTACATTGGTTTGATCTCTATATACATATATATGAGAAATGACCTTGTATCTTGTAAACTATTGACATTTTTTAAGATATAAGCTCATCCCGATGTTACACTCATCAAGACCTTTCATTTGAGTACCCACATCGATTTTTCATATATTTTATATATTTATATATTTCACAAATACCATATATATATATATATAAAATATATAAAAAATGCCATGTGGGTACTCAAATGAAAGGTCTCGATTAGTGTAACATCGGGATGAGCTTATATCTTGAAAAATGTCAATAATTAAGAAATGACCTTGTATCTTGTGAACTTGTGAAATTTTATAAGATATAAGCTCATCTCGTCATTACACTTGTCAAGACCTTTCATTTGAGTACCCATATCAATTTTTCATATATTTCATATATCTATATATATTATATATATATATGTATATATAAAAAATATGTCAAAAATGCATGTGGGTACTCAAATGAAAGCTCTTGATGAGTGTAACATCGGAATGAGCTTATATCTTTAAAAAAGTCAATAGTTAAAAAAGTACAGTGCAATTAACAAACTCCATTATTTAATAAAGCAAAATTTTATTAAGGTATCTTAAATAAAAATAAAAACAATATAATTTTTAAAATGCGACGTGATGATAAATTATTGAATAAAGAATTTATTTATTATTCCTTATTAATAAACTTCCTGACATCGGAAGGCTTTGATGACAGAAAAAAGCATGGAAGCTTCCGTGGTGGTTATTTACACCTGTATCGGCTAAGTGACATCGCTCGTGGTTCGTTAACCTCTTCTATTCTATATAATACCCACAGTGCTAGCATGTAGTTCCTTCCTCTTAGCACACTGCATGGCTCTCGTTACACTTGGCGTAACGTCTATAGCTGGTCATGCAGCAGCAGCTAAGCCGGCGCAATTATTTTCAACGTGAGATGATATCTAGTACACTGGCACCATACCCCAACAAAAGTAAATCAAGTCACTGATACCCACGGGAGCGCATTACACCTGCCAGTAATTATAAAAACAAACAGAGAATTTATTTACTTATTTTACTGTAAAAAGAAGAAATGTAAATGCGAATAAAAATAAAAAAAAATAAATAAGCACTAACCTTGCAGGCAATTTACAACCACCGAGTGATTAGTTAATATAATTTTAAAAAACAAACGGATATTACGTCAGGCTGCAATTCCTGACCCCCTGGTATTATACAAAGACAGGACAGGACGCTTTCATTAACAACCAGCGTGTGTGGATGCGATGCATGATGACTAGAGTAAGAGGCCTTGTTAATCGTCTTGGTCAATGGGATAAGACATGCTGACATCCGCTCCGGGATCATTATCCCTCAAACTAAAAGTCTTTTATTTATTTCATTTCTCTTTCGTCGCATCAACGCCCATTTTAAGCTTATTTCTTCCGTGTGTTATTTTTAAATTAAAAATGTTTTTTTTTGTTGTATTTTTTCAGGGCCCGACGATCCAGAATGTCTGTAGAAGATAATTACAAGGATAATTTAGGTCAATAAGAAAGAAAAGTAAATTTTTTTAAAAGACAGCCAAGATGTCGATGGCTTCAATAGAAACGATGGACTCCATCAAGGAGTTACCACCGCGTAAATTTGTAAATCCAAATTTAATATCCCTCAAGTGCCTTCTATTTATTTTTTTTGGTGGTAAGATTTTATTTTTTTTTTTATTTTAATTTTACACTGAAAAAAAAAAAAAATTAAGTTGAAATATTTTTAAATCACTTAAAAATTTGTTTTGATTAAAAAAAATTTTTTTCTTGGCTTTTTAGTTTTTTAGTTTAAAATTTTTTGGCAAATATTTACAAGTGAGGTCAACCAAAATTGTTCATTTTTTTTATGTATTTTTCAAAAAAATATACATCAAAAAAAGATAAAATAGAAATTTTATCCAAAAACATGAGAGCCAAAAATTTTTCCAACTTTTGAAAGCAAAAAAGCTATTAAAATTTTAATTTTTTTTTTTCACGATATTTTTTATCATAAATGCGGCGTAAAAACAAGCAGAATAAAAAAAATTAAACAATGTTAATTTTTCACCTAGATATGGCCAAAAATAGGGTAGTCCCCACTTGTAAATAATTAATGACATTAAACTTAGCTGTCACTTGACCAATATTTAATTTTATTTAACAATTAGATTAATTCTAATGAATTATTTAAAAAAAAATTGCATTTTTAATTTTACAATTTCTACATATCAATTTTTTCTTCTTATTTTTTTGCCATAATTTATTTATTAATAAAAGTTCTAAAAATTATTAAATATCTACTAAATTTACACTTATAAACAATTACCAAAAATTTTTTAGCTTAAAAAAATTTTTTTTTTCAATTTTAAAATTTTTTTATTCAAATTAAAAAAATGAATTTCTTCAAAATTATTTTCTTGATTCAAGTAATTTTTCTTTTCTATGTTAAACTTTTAAAATGATCATCCTAAATTAATGATTAATAAAAATGATACTTAAATGAAAGGACACTTAATAAATTTGAACTTTTTAATTAATCGAATTTTATTGATAAAACTTACAGGTATGGGCTGTCTCTTTCCATTTCTTCCACTCCACATGATTGCGGTGGGACTGACAATGGAAGAAACGCGACTGGTGTCAATAATATCGCCTGTAATAGCGATATTAGGACCAATTATAGCAGCACCGGTAGCGGACAAGATAGCAGCTCGTCAAGGCTCCAAGCCGTCAAACGGGCGCTACTTGAGAATAATGATAGCTCTGGTATGTTTTCTGTCGGCTGTGGTCTACTCACTGTTGCTGTTGGTGCCCGTCGTCGAGAGAATAGAGCTTCCGCGAGAGCACAGACCCACGCTTAGATTTTCCTGCAACCGCGAAGGCGCGACAGTATTTCAGGAACGCATAGATGAATTTTCCACGTGCTACAACTGGACCAGCGAGAGCCGAGTATGCGCGATTCTCTTGAAAAATTGCAACTACGCTTGTCATCCGATAGTTCCCAGGCCGAACCATATGTTCCTAAATAGCCCGACGCCTGCTATCGATGTTCCTCCAAACACCGACATCGGAGTCCTGGGTGTCGATGAAGGAAGTGGCGATATCGTTGGAGGAAACGGCCACGGCAATTCCCAGTACGCTGATTTGAGCAATGAAGACATCGAATGGAGAACTAAAGTCCCGATAAAACACAAACGACGCCGTTATATCCAGGCTAAAAGCGAACCACCTCATCTGTGTTTCCATGAGGGTGATAGTAAGGTTTGTCATGTTTACACTAGTGATACAGGAAGCTTGCCAGTTAATGCGAGCTTCAGACAGGCCAGTAATACACGTAATAAACACGAATGGTGCGCTTATCCAATCACTGAAGATTTTACCTGTAGGATACCACGCAAATTGGAAGCTGATATGGCTAAATTTAATCAGACTTGCTCTGTTGAATGTGATATACTTGACCCGTTTGTGCTACCAGGTATGTTTGCTATATTGCAATTAATTTTTTTTATTTTTAACTACAAGTATCATAGTAATGAAAAAAAAAAAAATTGCTATCCAGTAGCCGGAATGGAGAGTAAATTTATTCAAGTGAATTTCATATTTTTATTTTAAATTTAAGATAAAAGACCTAGTTATTGACACTGGCCTAGTTGTTTGACACTTGCTGTTTTATTCTAATTAAAAAAATTAAATGTTCTCAAAAAAAAAACAAATTGTCTATATTATTAAAAGAATAAGAAAAGTTTTGTCTCCAGGATAGTCATATGATAAAATCCGTTTTTTTTTTTAGTGAAATTTTTGCCTTTTCTTGGTTTCATATAATTCTTACCGATATTCAATTATAGACTGGATTCGAAAATGCTTTATCTCTAGATACATAATTATAAAATGACCTTGTATCTTGTGAACTATTGACATTTTTAAAGATATAAGCTCACCCCGACATTATACTCATCGAGACCTTTCATTTGAGTACCCACATCGATTTTTCATATATTTTATATATTTATATATTTCACAAATACCATATATATAAAATATATAAAAAATGCCATGTGGGTACTCTAATGAGAGGTCTCGATTAGTGTAACATCGGGATGAGCTTATATTTTTAAAAATGTCAATAATTAAGAACTGACTTTGCTATCTTGTCAACTAATGATAGTTTTTAAGATATAAGCTCATCCCGATGTTACACTAATCGAGATCTTTCATTTGAGTACCCACATCAATATTTCATATATTTATATATATTATATATATGTATATATGAAAAATATATGAAAATGCATGTGGGTACTCAAATGAAAGCTCTTGATGAGTGTAATATCGGTATGAGCTTATATCTTTAAAAAAGTCAATATTTAAGAAAGTACCGTGCAATTTAACAAAAGTCATTATTTAATAAAGCAAAATTTTATTTATTTATCGTTCGCAAGTCACGGCAGCCACAAAGTGACTGCAAGGTTGCTAGCATTCATTAATTTATTTTTTTAATTAAAACAAAATTGCAAGTGTCAATAACTGGGTCTTTTACTTTATTTAAAAAAAAAATGTGAATGAATTACAGAATATTAGATTAATTATGTATAATCAAGCAATTTTAAAAAATTTACTTTCATAAATTTTTTAAATAAAATTATTAATTAAAAAAAAATTTTTTAAACTCTTTATAAGAAAAAAATTTTTTTTTTATTTCTCATAAAAGCCACTATACTAAACCTGTAATTAATTTTAAGTGATCTTCATTTCTTCAATGAGTATAATAATAATGCTAGGCGTTATTGACCTTTGCAGGTAGCATTCACACGGAAAATCAATGCAGACAAGTAGCCGGTGATCCAGATATGACATTTTGGATGTATCTGACAATCCGTTCGATCGCGGATATATTTCCAACAGCAGCCGTAACATTGATAGACGCAGCGATAGTGATAGCAACAAGAGAAACTTCCTGCGGCCGAGGTGACGTGGGTAGACAGCTAGCCTTCGGGTCACTAGGTTTCGCACTATTTGGACCTTTAGCCGGGTACCTCAACCTCCTGATAGCTCCAAAGCCGGCGTATCTTTTACCAATAATCCTACACGTCGCAATGATGATTCTCGCTGCAATAGTAGCGCTGTCTTCTAATGGAATGCCTCTGAGCCCACCAGAATGGTGGTGGCATACAAGGTCTGGAATGCTGGCTGTACCAATGAGCGCGGTAAAAAGATACGGCAGCGAAACAGCAGCTCTGGTGGTGGTACTAATTGTCCTGGGTACTCTTTGGAGCGTGATGGACAGTTACCTCTCGCTTTATCTCACAGAACTGACTGGGGATTCGTTGGCGATAGGTGTCATCTTGACAGTCGGTGCCTTGCCGGCGCTTTTGTTCCTCTGGAAGTCTGAACATCTTGTCGACTACTGCGGCCACAGCAATCTACTTATAATGGCGTTCACCATGTACATCGTCAGGTTCGCTGGATTAAGCGTGGTAACTGACCCGTGGTGGGCGCTGGTCTCCGAGGCGTTAGAGCTTTTCACTCTCGGCATCATGTGGGTCACTGCTATTCTCTATATGCGACACCTTATCCCAAGAAACCTCACGGTCACTGCTCAAGCGCTGCCAGTGATTGCCCACTTCTGCATCGGGCGCTGTCTTGGAGCTGTTATCGGAGCGTACGTCCACTTCGGCGACACGGAAGTTTTATCTCTAAAGTATGTTTATCAATGTATGGCCGTGTCTGCTGCTGTGATTGCTGTTTTTTACTTCGTTCTGTACCACGGGATCCTCAAGCCCAAATGTCATGCTCAGACGATACAAAATGCGCGTACTACTCCTTCTATTGTACAAGGTAATTTTTATTTAAAAAATATGTAAAAATTTAAATGATCATTAATTATTTAAAAATAATCAGTAATCTTGCAGTCACTATGTGACTGCCGTGACTTGTGAACTATAAATAAATAAAATTTTGATTTATTAAATAATTATTTTGGTTAAATTGCACTGTACTTTCTTAAATATTGACATTTTTAAAGATATAAACTAATCTTGATGTTACAATAATCGAGACCTTTCATTTGAGTACCCACATGGCATTTTTTGTATATTTTATATATATATATATATATATATATATATATATATATATATATATATATATATATATAC